>JAGVSQ010015748.1:0-10014 GCA_022683975.1 Rhyacophila evoluta
TCATCACGCTCGCCGTATGACGCCGCAAACTTTTTGAAAGCAATGAAATTCGCTCGATTTACGAAAGATAGTAAAAACAATACGGAGAATATATATTTTTTAAATTTACGAATGCCTCATCTCCAACTATGAAGCGGGCCTTGTGAATTCAGAGAAATTTAACGTTGAGTGCAGCGTGACCTCAACCTACCGCTGGCTTGTTCAGTGTCCACATGCTTTCAAAGTTACCTTGAATGAATATCTTCCGTGGCCAATTAATCCGCCCCACCCTGCGTCTGTACATGTTTAAAGTCAACGTATTAACGCGTTTACTCGGAAGCAGACGTTGTCAACGTTTATATTTTTAATAAACTACAGCTGATATTATGTTT
Source organism: Rhyacophila evoluta (assembly GCA_022683975.1). Taxonomy (NCBI): domain Eukaryota; kingdom Metazoa; phylum Arthropoda; class Insecta; order Trichoptera; family Rhyacophilidae; genus Rhyacophila; species Rhyacophila evoluta. Next base: position 372 of record JAGVSQ010015748.1, read on the forward strand.
ATTTTATATTATTATATATAATGGGTACTCAAAAATATCATATTTTTTGTTCTTCTAAAAAATATCTCCTTTAAGCAGTGTCTTTTTATCACTGGTTTAGTTATATCTAATAAGAATCAGCTCGCGTCGGTATCATCATGATTATTGTTTCAGCAATTTGCAAACTTGATGTATGTTCATTTATTAACGTATGTATGTTGTACTAATATTAGGTCGATTCAGTTTGTATAACGTAATATAGTGGTCCATTGCAACGTAATTGTAATACGTAACTTCTGATACATAATATTTTCTTCACGGTATTAATAAATCATATATATTATAATACTATGTATTATCACATATACCTATAATAGTATACTATTTTATTTCACTGAATAAATAAACACCATTATATAATGTATGTATATATAAATATTTAATGTGAATAAAACAATGAAACAAATCAAACCCTGAAACTGGTTACACATTGAGTACTGATACTGATTAAATTCATAATTTATTACACAACAGTAATAATTTATCTTTTAAAGGAGATTTGGGTCCAAAACGGACGTAGGTCCGCTTTACATTACATGTTTTTCAAGTTCGGGTCGTGTTCTCCAGCTTTCACTCGAAATTAAAGAGTGGCCTAAATCTGTTTTACTAAGTATTTTGTGTCGTCTTTTAAAATCAATTAAATAAAAACAAATACATACATCGTGCGTATGTGTTATATAAAAATAGTGTAAAGGTTTATTGTGTAACACATTATCACTCAAGCATTGTATATTATATTAATATATTTTCTTTAATTACCAGAATGTTTACTTATCATGAATATTATTTGGTATAAGATTTATAAACATTACATGTACTTAGTCTGAAATAGGTATCACGTGTCTTCTCCCATATTGGCTCCCAGGTGTAGCATATGGACATGGGGTCTAAGACTATTGATTTCCTAGACGTAGCCTTGTCAAATACACTGACACATCTTCAGTAATAAATGGCTGTATTGTCAATTTTCTTATCTCCTCATTGCAAACACATTATCCATCCAGGTAAATCTGGATAAGCCATATAGTAAAAATTAATTCCGATCTCAAAAATTCCAAAGAAATACGTTTAGTGTTTAATTAATCCCACCAACAAATCGTATACAGATATTGTTATAAAAGCCGAATATTTTTTAAAGGAGAAAACTCAATTACAGTTTTCCATAACTGATGCTATACTCAATATAATATAAATTCAAACTTTTTGAATTTTGAAATTAATTAAATCTCTAACTGGCGATCGACGAATTCCAAGTTTACTAATGTTAAATAAAGTATTACGTTGACCACGGTTAAGTCACAGAGTACTTTACATTGAATATACCCCAGGAGTAAGCGCCACTCGAGCACAGCCAATATAAAATGGACAAACCAGCTAAATCCTGTTTCAGTCGATCTTCAACAGTATGCAATTAGGACGTTAAGTAATACTATTAAAAAATTTATTTAGGAGGAATTTTGTTTATTTGTAAAATGGTTCAAAATTTTTACATTTTATCAATCTATTTTATATCCTGTTACAGCAATCAAACTTATTGAACAACGCCTGTTTCAATACGCTCACAATAATGGTTATAGTATAAAGCCATCAGTCAGAAAGACCATTTATATTCAAGACAGATCTTCTGAAATGTTAATGTGATGCTTTGTTGTATAACAGGTGTATTCATTTTGAAGGCAGTGTTCTTCAGATAAGAAAATGATAAGATAAATGTTGCTGAAGGACAAAACTATCCTGTGTATATAAAATGCAAAATTTTCAATAAAATACCTTGCACAGTATTCATGGATATGGTTAAAATAAGATAGAATATGAAAGAAGATATTGAAACAGATCAACACGAAAATAAACAATGGCCGCAAGTATTGGCAACTCTTTCAGGTTAAATTTAAATATCATCATATCTAGAGAATTATTATTTTAGTTTTATGATTATCATCTAATTATTTACTGGGTACAGTTTTTATATCTACAGAAAAATGGCTTTTTTATTTTAAATTTTCATTGTATATTTTATTTCAGCATGCCTCGGAAACTTTTGTACGGGACTTTGCTTTTCATGGTCATCGCCCTCGCTAATTATTTTGCAATCACGTGATACACCGATTCCCATGAGCAGTGGTGATGCTGCATGGATCACTTCCTTGATGCCACTAGGATCAACTCTCAGTCCATTTATTGGTGTTTTTTTAGCAAAACAGCTCGGTCCAAAAACAACTATTTTAATTTCGACAATACCATATTTGATAGGATTCATTATGATTGCGGTATCAACGAATGTCACAGAGTTATGTATAGCAAGGTTTATAGCAGGATTTGCAGCCGGCTTAAGCTTTTCAACAACTCCGATTTATGTTTCAGAAATATCACAATGTAGAAATAGAGGAGCGTTAATTTTTTTGTTGTCTATAAGCATGAATATGGGATCATTGTTAATGTTATCGTTGGGGCCTTACGTCAGTATATTGACGATGGCTGAAGTAATGATTGTGTTTCCGACGCTGTTGTTAGTTTCATTTATGTTTGCGCCAGAATCTCCTTTTTATTATTTAAGAATACACAAAGAAGAAAAGGCTTTGCAATCTTTGAGTTCACTGAGGGGGCAAAATGCCGACTCCAAGCATATACAGGAAGAATTTTGGCATATGAAGAAAACCTCAGATCAAGGTGTCAGCATTAAAAATAGTTTCAAGGAATTCAGTCACAAACCAAATCCAAAAGCTCTCGGTATCGTTTTAATTATTACATTTTGTCAACAAACATGTGGTGCTATTACTTCGATTTTGTATCAGCAATCAATATACAAATCGATCGGAATTACGTTTCCTGCAAATATAGCGGTGGTTATTACCGCGATAATTTCAAATACATTTGCATTAGTCGCTTTGAAATTCGTAGACGTTTGGGGAAGAAAACCTCTACTCTTGCTTTCATCAATTGGGTGCGCTGTATCTGATGGTATTCTGGGAACATATTTTATAATACTTACAGAAAACCCCGATATCCCATACATTAACTTCGTGGCAATAATAGCCGTAAATTTACTTCAAATTTCTTTTGTCATCGGTTTGAGCCCGATCCCACATGCCATAGCTGGAGAAGTATTCTCTTCAAACACCAGAGAAATCGGTATGTGTATAACAGTTTCAGGAGGTGCAGTTCTTAGCTTCGCTGTTGCCAAGTTATATCAAATAGTTAATGATGCTTTTGGTAATGCTGCTGTATTTTTAGGTTTAATGTCTTTGACAATTATGTTTTCTGTCTGTATCTACGCGTGTGTACCTGAAACAAGTCGAAAAACTTTTAGCGAAATACAAATTATATTAAAACAATAATGATTCATACTTAGATATAAATAGATTGTTAACATCCATGATAAATTACAACCTCTTGCCAAACTATAATTCTTGCATTAATGACGTTTAAGTTTTTTATAAATCAGCATACAGTAGAAACATAAAAATATGTTTATTTAGTATTAGTTTGTATAATTAAAAACAATTGAATATTGAACAACATTATTGTTTAAAAATATTATTTCAAAGGTACAGATATAGTTTGGTTTATAAACTACAATATCTAGAGAAGAAAAACATTAAAATGTATTAATAAATATTTCATTCTGTTTTTCATCTTCATTGCTATAGACAGACCATAAACCTAATATCTCGTCATACTAAAATGATTAAATGAAGAAGATGTGGAATACAAAAATAGTGTCAAAAACTCTTTTCAATAGTGCAAATTGTTAAATTTTAACCATGGATACGTTTTGTCGTTCAAAAGTTGTTAATAAAATAAATTATACTACCCATTCATTTATTCTCACCTTACAATAATAATAAATAGACTGATTGTCACTTTATCAATCCTAATAAAATTCTTATCAATCTAATATTGTATGTAATGTTTAAAATAAACCACTACTTTTTGAGTTGCATTTATCATTAGGATTTTTATACGCACTTGTTGACATGTAGTCAGACAATCACCATTAATTACTTAACGAGTACAATACTATTATATTATTAAAGTAAATAAAAACACATAAACACTTAAATTTGAAAGTTCCAAGTGATTGTGCGTTTTGTTAATATGAAGTTGGTAGTTTTAAAAAATGGATTCGATCAAAATAATAAACAATGGCCTCAAGTATTGTCAACAGTCTCAGGTAGTGTATATTTTATTTATACATATCGGTTCCATAGTAAAATAACATAATATATTATTATATAAGAACTAGCTGGCAAAATAAATTGGTATCAACTGCTTTTTATTTATTGAATATTATATAAATCGGTAGATTATTACCATTGAGCTACAAGCCCCTACAACAACAACTAGCAGTGAACAACTTGCTAAATTCCATACGTTGTGGATATGAATGCCATAATTACAAAAATTCCAAATTATTTTTTTACACATTTCGTCGGTTATTTTTAATTGAACGAATAACTAGCATCTAATAAATAGCTCGTACGAAAATGAAATATATTGAAATAATATTTTAAGTAAACTTACAGATTATTTAAAAATTAAAAAAAAACTCGACTATATTCGGTGCCAATTATTACTTTTAGCATGCCTGGGACTTTTCTGTGCTGGAATGTGCTTCGCATGGTCTTCGCCCTCCATAGCCATTCTTACGTCAGAAAATACACCAATAGTTATGACCAGTTCTGAAGCATCATGGATAGCGTCATTGATGCAACTCGGATCAGCATTCAGTCCGATAGTAGGAGCTATCCTCACGAAATGTATAGGACCTAAATTAACTATTCTAATATCTGCTTTTCCGTACTTTTTCGGCTTTCTTCTGATCATCTTCGCACGTGGTGTTACTGAGCTTTGCATCGCCAGGTTAATATCAGGAATCGCAGTGGGGTTAAGCTTTTCAGCAACACCTATTTACGTGTCTGAAATATCTGAAACTAAATATAGAGGAGCGCACATGATTATATTTTCTGTAAGCATGAACATCGGATCCTTTTTGGTAACAAGTGTTGCTCCATATGTGAGTATATTCACAATGGCTGAAATAATGGTTGCTTTTCCTGTATTACTATTATTAACTTTTGTATTCGCACCAGATTCGCCATTATATTATTTACGAAAAAATAATGAGACTAAAGCTCTTGAGGCATTGCGTCAGCTTCGTCGACAAAGTGAAAATATACACGTGAAGGAAGAACTTTCCTCAATTAAAAGTAGTTGTCAACATGGAATGAGCATCATGGATTCAATCAAAGAATTCGCGCACCATCCAAATCCTAAAGCACTAGGGATTGTGTTCTTGACTGTTATCTGTCAGCAGACGTCTGGAGCTATTACTTCTATCTTATACCAAGAATCGATATTTCAATCAATAAATTTACCAATTGCAGCCAATGTAGCCGTTATAATAACTGCAGCTATATCAAATGCATTTGCCTTAAGCGTTATGAGAATAGTTGATATTTGGGGGAGAAAGCCTCTACTTCTTATATCGGCTGTCGGATGTATTGTAAGCGATGCTTGTCTCGGATCATATTATTTTATGACACAAAATGAAAGTATAAGTTCGAATATTAACATTTTGGCTGTGGTTGGAATCGTATGGCTTCAAGTGTCATTCGCTGTGGGGCTAAATTCAGTTCCGTATGTTTTGGCAGGAGAAGTTTTTTCATCAAATTCTAGAGAAGTTGGTATGTGTTTAACTTCTACAGGTGGTGCTCTAGTAGGGTTTGTAGTATCAAAGTTATATCAAATTGTCAACGATACCTTCGGCGGTGGCGTGGTATTTTTAGCACTCATGTCACTGACTATTGTTTTTGGGTTGTTTATTTATATACTGGTTCCCGAAACAAAGGGGAAAAGTTTTGATGAAATCCAAGCTACGCTTACAAAGGGAAACTGGGATAAATTTGAAAATACGTTTTCAAGCTCCACGGAAGATACCGATAATTTCACACGATTCTAAAAAGTAATAAATTAATTAAGTATCATTATTAAATTTTCATTTGCAAGAGTAAACTGTCAAAATATTTTTTTATTCCCATACTTTAACCGAAACTAATATAATTTTATTATAAACATGAATACAACATTTCATTTTGAAATTTAATTCATGAGCCATGTACACTTAACATAACTATAAATAATTAAGTGGCACTATTATATTAGTTAAGGGTAGGCACCTAAAGAGGATTTATAGTGTTTATAATTTATTTTTACTTCAATTTTAGGTCAACAGAGAAGATAATTGAAAATATTCAGTTGAACATGCGCAAATACTACATAATTAGTTTTAATATTTCATTATAATATAACAGTAGCTTTGTTAATTATTGTTATTCATTTAAAACAACTTCACCAAACTATTGATTGTGAGTGTTTTCAGTGTGTAAATTTTATTAAATTATTATTTTTTTTATTTTCTGTAAATTACACTATTTATTTGTACTACCCAATTCACTGTATACTAAATTATATTATGTAATTTCGATATTGTTAATATTATTATATATATTTATATTTTTCAAAATTATTTTTCTTTTTAAGTTGGTTGAATAATAAATAAGTAACGTATTTATATATGTTGTATGTATCACATGAAAAAAATAATCTGATTTAAAAAAAAAATATTTGCCATAATACGTTTTATGTTTAAATATTTAATGTTAGTTGAAATGGAAAATGATAATACTACCTACTTTATTACAAGACTTATCATATTATATATTTATACGCATGATTGTATAATATATATAGCCCGCCTACAGCTTGAATTTTAAAAGAAACTCACATGTGTTTGAAAGTGGTATTTTTAAAATAAAATTCATAATAAACTTTGATAAAATGTTAGCACATTATTTTTCATAAATCCATTTTTTTAGTGTTGATTTTAAGTAAAGCATATCCAGAAAAGTTTTTAAAAAACTTAAATATCTTAAAGTTGTTAAAAAAAATAATCTCAATAATAAATTTTCCAAGAGTCAAGTTCAATGTTCACAAATGCGCGCAGACTTGTATGACGAGAATCCGTTAAAGGTCAAAATATTGAGCGATACAGAAAGTGCATGATTACACCTACCTACCATTACTATCGTTAAATATATTGTATTATCATCTATTGTTAGGTATGACTAATTTTTTTTTTTAAATCCAAGTATAATCACTTACTTTCTTTTAAACTAAAATTCACTGAAAGCATATCGGCTCTTTTAACAACACCTAATTTAAATACATATTTTTTTGATAAATTCAAATTCGATTTTTTATTAAATAATTGGTACCATATTCAGGATTTGATTTCAAACTAGTATTGTGATTTTTTATAAGGTTATTTGATATAGTAAAGTATTCAGGGTCGTAAGTTGCTAGTGTGCCAATTGTGAACTCCACAAGGGCGCCCGATAATGGTGGGCGTCTTTTATAAAAAAATGATATCCGTTTGCCAGTATTTTCTACGTGAAATGGTATTGGCATAAACGAAACAAGTATAGATACTATACAAATGTAAGATACTTGCATGAAATACTTTGAAGAGAGCAAAAAACTTAAAATAAACAAGTATATATAAGTGAAAATATTTAAATAGATAAATCGAAAAAGGGGCGGGGCGTCTTCTACTCATGGCGCAGCACTACAATTATCAATTAGCCAGTAACTTCAATTAGATAATTTGAACTTTAAATTCGAAATTTGTAAAATTTTATTCAGTTATTTCGAGAATGATAATTTAATAGTAAATGAATTTTAATAAAACATATTATATGATAAATTATCATTACTTGGAATCGTCTGCTTAATTTCATATCGACATTGAACCCTATTCAAAAAATATATATGCCAACTATGACAAGATAATATGATAATTATTGTTAAATACTATTTTATACTTTCTCCCACTGCCTTTCCAGATGTGATACATAAATTCTAACAAAACAACGATTTATCTTTGCACAAATTTCAAGAACATCAACTCTATAAAAGCAGACGTATGCAACGATATTTATTTTTTTTGTACAGATAGTGAAATGTTCAAGAGAGCCGAAAGACGTTTTTATTTTTTAAACTCTCATAAATTTTATAAATGTTTATGCAGATCGATGAAAAAATATATAATAGAAATCAATTAAAATATAATGATATTGCAAAATGTAACATAGATTAAAAATTACTGTGTTTTGTAAAAATAGCACATAGTTAATATTTTCAATTTCTACATCGTTAGATAAGGAATTTATTACCTATCAGTGCTATGACTTAGATATTTGAAATAATGTGCATTATTTCTGTAACCTAATCCGATTTTGGAGGTAGGTACTCAAAGCTATTGGAATTGTTACAAAACTTGAGGTAGAATCGATTAATGAAAATCTTGCTGAACTTTGGATTCCGGTTTCCTGAGAGGTCGATGATAGTTTAATTTCAGTCAAAGTATTATCATCAAAGGTAGATTAATCTAATCAGTTATATTTGCATGAATATCATCGGACATTAATGCCATTGAATCTCTTCAAAAACACACAGTTATTTATTTTCAAAGTATTATTCGCACTTATTTTAGTGATTTCTACGTTAGTAAAAGATATAGTGCTAACGAATATATAAAATTATCACAAATTAATTATAATTACGATATACTCTCGATTATCCGGATTGAGAATTATAGGTCCTTGAAAAGCTATAGTACACATTTTTTTGTTCATTTAAGAAAACTGTTTTTCAACAATTTTAATAGCCGTGAACTTTTCCATGGATCATCCAAAGCGCTCTTAATACTTAATTTTTTTTGTATTTTCTTAAAACTAATTCTTCGATACCCTCTTACAGCACGGATTTGCTCCATGTGCAATGAAAAATTTGTGCTAAATTTCTTATAACACTGCAGTTCTGCATAGTGTCATGGGTATTATTTAAACCTTTACAACTTCAGAAGATCATTATGGAACCTTAACTCCCAAGTGAAGAAGATGCTACCAATTCTTATTGGTCACAATTCGCCACTTACTTCTGTTGAAACTAATATGGTCTACATCGACCAAAGGGCGTTAAAATATGGCAACATAATAACTCTGTTAAAATGTCGTACTGATTGATATTCACCGATAAACACTGTTCTCGCACATTCTGAGAAATTAAAAAGAATCTTTGTACATTACAATTATTTTTCATGTGAAATGACAATCCGCATTATAAATATGATTATTGCATTTAGAATCTCAACACAAATTGATAGTTCAGATTATCTGTGTTTTTCAATCATCCGGGCCTTTCTTCACCAGTATTATTAGCACGGATAATCGAGACTATACTGTAGTTACTTGAGCATATTACAAACAATACTTGAAAATACTATAATAAGATGTATACTAAACTTTTTTGTAGGGGTATGTATGTATTTCCGTCGGATGAAATTAAAACTAACCTGATCAATAATTGACTGAGTTGAAATAATAAATATATAAAATAGGCGCAACTCAAGATAGTTTTATTTTTTTAATTTAGTAATAATCACACTAAACAATACTGTCCGAGCATGTTACGACTTGTTAATGTTTGACATATGGCATGTTTACACGAGCTTAGTAACTTGTCGCTTAGTACCTAAGCTGCTTAG
>JAGVSQ010015749.1:0-10014 GCA_022683975.1 Rhyacophila evoluta
CAATCAAACGTCTGACACAAACATACATACACACATAAACTTGATTTTATAATATGGATAATTGCAAAAATAGTCAGTTTTTACATTTTCCTTTGCAAAAAAAAAAATGGACCAAATGTGCATTTTAAGCTATCAAATTGTGTTTCTATTGACCAGTACGTTTTATGCAACTCTTTATAATCACGATTTTAATTTGACGACCGATGACTTAAATATATTTTTGCAATACTTTTACTATAATATACAAAATAAAAAATCTATGTTTTTCTTTAGTATGCAATTCTATTTTATGAAAAATATGCTAAAAGAAAACGTGAGAATTTGTTTTTTAGTATGTAATTTTAGCAAAAAAAGCATAAAATGTGTTTTCTCATCCATTTTGTCAGGAAAAATTTAAGTCACATAATTATATTAAGATTACATAAGCTTAGATTTATTGATAGATTTTTTTTTGTCAGAAAATATGATTAATTTTAGAGAAGTTTTGAGATACCGTCATGAAAAGGTTCATAATCTCTTAACGTATTTCTCATACACATACTCGTATGTGAACATATATTGCTCTGTTTATATTCCAAATGGAAGTCTTTGATCTTTACGTATTAAATTGTGTTATGCATTAAGCCACAAATGGTATTAGAGGTGATAAGATTACTACCGTCTCAAATTTGTTTATGAATAATTTACGCAGTTCAAATTGTTTGAGTTTAAATAAACTGCTTATGTTGGAAGCGTTTAAATGTATTTTCTTCGGATAAAATTCTGGGTATATACTGCTTTTATGTTTTAGAACAATTAATATTTAATCTTCTGTGAGTAAAATTATATTACTTTGATATGAATATTATAATAATTACAAAAATATACTCTATATGTCCTAATATAATAGTCTCTTGAAAGTATTTTTGTCATTCAATTGTTTTTGATGAACAATAATTTATATATATCGGAGTTATAAATATTATCATATGGTTTTTTATTTGTTTATAGTTTGTAAATACATTTTATTATACTTTAAACATAATAAATACGCATCAGAATAAGTTTTTGACATAATATTACAATAAATATAAAGTTCAATACTTTTTCCAAATAAATACTATATTTTTATTATACAATACACTGAAAATCGGTACTTATCTTAAAAAACAAGTTTTATAAAAATCGGATAACTTCAATATTTTATGTTTCTACATCAGTTTACTAATACCATCACTAGTAATATCATTTTTGTTTCAAAATTGGCGGATAATGATCTATTTAGTGCAAATATATCCACTCAAAAGGAAGAATATATCGGTTTCCGTAATGTGACGACATGTCTTGATAGAGTATTTTTTACAAGCATTGTTTATAAAATAACAATTCAACGCGATGGGTATCCAGTCTTGCATTTTTAGATTTTTCTTTAAGTCCGTTAGATGTGAGAATCAAATTTACATTTCTTAGACAGGAAGACCAATTATAACTTTATACTGTTGAAAAATATTTAAATTAATGTAAAAAAATTTAATTCTATGCCATCGAATGTATAGTGTACAAAAATGAATTATTCGTTATTTTTATAAAAAAAAATTACTTCTTGTACATTTTGTTTGACCATTTTATAATTTGACTGGAATTTTTACTGACAAAAATGTGTACAGTAGTTTTGCACAAAAAATGCCGCAAATTTTAAATATCAGTTTATTTTGCGACATTCGTTTTTAACTATTTTCATATATTTTCTTAATTATGTTCTCTTAAAAACATCCAAGTTATATAAATCTTGATTGACAAGCATATACACTTCTACTAGATTATTTTTTTAGAATATTATTATATAAAACAATACTAAGTGGGTAAAAATATGCGTTTATGAATAATTTGGCGCTGGATATTAATCCTGCCATGTAATAATTACCATCTGAAATCTCCAATTTTTCCAATAGAACTTCACTACCGATCATTGATGTACTACCAAATAATTTAAATATTTTTTTTCGGTGAATTGTATGAGGTTCATTATTTTATCGTATTAATACTTGCTAAGTAACGGTATATTGTACTATATCAAATAAAAAAATAAACTGTAAGTCACAAAATAAATTAAAGAATCAAACATAATAACAAATATATTAGCATATATTTGATCTAATAAAAACACTTTCAGATTGCCTTGTTATTTTAAATGTTTCGCAACAGTAAATTTATTGATTGTTTTGGAATGAAGCCATGTAAACGTTGTAAAGCTTTTTAACCATATTAGCTACAAAAGATGGAGCATTTAGATCTACGCGGTGTGTAGTTGTTTTACAATAAACGAACCATATATGGATCTCCACAGTGTGAAGCCACTTTTTGGACATACTTATTCATGAAAATTGCTTAACCTATTGCGCGACTAATGTTTCATTGTTGGATTTTTGAAAAAACAACTCCTGTGGAAATTTAATTCACGATCTTCGGCTCCGAAACAAACACGCTTATCTATTAGCCACCGAAAATTCACAATGAGTTTTTTTTTCTATGAACGTTATCTCGGTACGCAACATTTTCATTTTTCAATCGATAAGGCATTTTCACAGTGAAAATTAAATAAGCCACCTGTATGTGACGTTCATCACTCATAATGTTTATGATTACTTTCAAACAGGCAATAATGACAACAACGAAACAAATTATAAAAACTTTTTCCTCTTGTAAATTACTTTTCTCAAGAACCACCTTGACTTTTCACTTTTACTTTCTTGGCTGGAAAATTGGAAATTAATCGATGTCAAAGTGGAATTGGTAGTAGACATTAGAATAAGTATGAATAAGCGACTGGTAATTGACAGTGAGTACTTTTAATTTTCTTTATGCTTCTTTATTGTATAAATATTTATTTTTGGATGTTGTATGAATTGTTTGACTAGTATTATTTATTACAAATAGAAAATATAAGTATATTTTTAATACTGAAAAAAAAATTGCATGGATGAATATATGGTTCGCTAAAGCGTGGATATAATATCATATATCCTAAAGCATAACACAACTCTTGGGAAATATTATTTTATTCACATAAATGATATGAAATCAATTTTTGTTGCAAACATGATTTAGTTATTAGCTAAACCCACGTTGAAAATGATACTAATATGTTTGCGTACACTTTTTGCCTCACAATATTTTCATTTAGATGAATGACCATTTCGCAATTATTTCTTTCACCCAATTGTAAAATTTTGAAAATATATTGCATCCAGTTCCAGTTTTTCACAATGCAGGAGGTTATATAATATTTAGTTGTAAGGATAAAATACCAAAACTTTTAAAATTTACATTGTATAAACATTAATTATTGACTCATCCTTATTTCGATATGAAAAACATTATAAACTGTATGACGATGTAAGATTATTTTTTTTATTTTAATTTATTTATATTATGATGAAATAAACTTATTACGATAAATATCAATGTATGAATTTGTGACATCCATTCAGCTTGAGGCGTTTCAAAGTAAAATACTAATTATTTTTATTCCAAGAGTAAAGATACACATCACACGTCAACAGAATATCTCTGCCTGTCCTTTAACAGGTTGGTTTTATATTTATAATCTTCTCAAATGAACAATAAATCTTCAGCATTGAGACAATTTTAATTGATTAAATTATTTCAGAAACTGTATGACTACAATTATTTGCATATATTTTTATCTCCCGCTAGCTTTGTGTTTTGTAAAAATGTATACATTATTTTCTTATTTTGGAGATGATATAACAAAAATATGTATTTTCTCATATATATTGGACATATGATGTACTCGTATAGCATTATACGTCTGAAAATGCTTTTTTATCAATATATTCAACTTTATTTTAATAAAAATTTTACTATCTTTACATAAAAATCTTTTTGACATAATATGCTTATTATGCTGATAAATTAGATAGTTTACATTGCTCACGAGAGTTTTATTTTTGATTGAAGTTTAATTTTAATTTATGATTCATTTTGCATTTAGATTTACTTAGGCATAGAGGTTACTCTGTTCCCTAAATATACAGTAGCCTGAGCATAATTACTGGGCTGATTGTAATTATCTTGACTGTTTGATAACTACGATTACGGCACTTTCAGCGTGAAATTTTCGTTAATCACCTTTCTCTTTGAGTGCTGTTTTATACCATTATTTATCAAAATTTTAAATGGAAAATCATACATACCATTTTTTGATTTCTTTTTTGCAATAGTTATTGACGTTAACATCCATATAAAAAATGTTTTTGTAGTTTCACTCAATATATTGTTCTCATTTTAAAAAAATAAGAAAAAGAATAATATGTCACTTTGCTTATTCAATATTTCATAATATTTACTAGTGTATAAAATAAAACGATAAATGAACCATATTAAAAACCAATTAAATTGTAATATTACTACAATTCTAATATATTGTAATATTTTATTTATTTACAGCACAGTCTTATAATATGTTAATATTAATGTGTAATCCAGTTATTATGGCTTATATAATTAACATAATAAATATGAATTAAATTATTTTTTTGTTTTGTTTTATATTTTGTCTTAAAATTAATCCCAAATAGTTTTTTATTATGCTATTTTCATTGATATGTGTTTTTATTTTGTAACCCAACTGATTGGATAAAATTTTATGTGTTTATTTGGTGTAAAATAATAATAATGTAATATATGAGACTGTAATCTCATTTGGTTCGATAACATTAAATTATTTTTCATAGATTCAGTAAAAAGCAGAAAGACTGAAAATATCGTCTCCTGATGCACCGCGCAGACAACTGTGGACACGATAAAGAAAATTAAAAGAATTTCTCGGCTCTGATTGTCCAAACGCAATTCTTGCTATATTTAATGTTCAAGAACTGTGTTGGGACATCACCGCTTGGAAAAAAAATCATCTGTATTCATCAAAATCATCAAGGGTACATCAATTGCTTAGATGACAACGTGATTGTGTAAATATTTATGAAAACATAATATAAGTGAACTGATTTTTATTAAAATATTAGCATATGTCAAATTTTGTACATCAAAATTGTATATTGTTTATTAATATAATATGTGTTATATTATTTTAATTTTATTTTACTTAGTATCAATGAGTTCAAAATAATCTATCCTAATTATTTCTAAGAAATTTATTATTTTTCATCTTTTTCTCTCATTTTCATAGTCTCATTGATACAATAACTACATTATATTGGCTATTTGATTTTTTTAACAGTTCTACTAATAGTCAAAATAAGTATAATACACTTAATATATTCAAATATTATATTTTACGCAACGAGCGAACACTTTTTATTCAAAAATGCAGTGTTAATTATGTTAGATGAAAATAAATTTAATATTTTCTTTTGCTTGTCATCAATTTTTCATCAGTTATCGGACACTAAAACTTTTTTACACGTCAAGACCTTATTTTTTGTAAGTCATTTATTTTTTACAAGGCAATAATTCAGTTGATACATTTTTCCAAGTATTTAATGGAGTGCAAATAGATTTCCAAAAATAAATTGTATTGGTAGTTTATCAACTTAAGTATTAAAAAATATTTTTTTTCTTTTCTCCAATACAAAACAAACATGTGTTTCTCCAAAGAGTTTTGTCTATATCTTCAAATAAAAAATTTTAACTAGACAAATATTTCAAAACGTGTAAACAAGTAAGTTTCATCAAAAAGCTTTGGTAAATTTAATACTGATCAAGTGCCTCAGAAAGGCGTTCGTTAAAGACTTACCCTTTTCTGATTTAAACCGAATGATAAATTAAAAGGTAAGTCTTAATCTTTAAATAATTAAAATAAATTATCCTTTCAAGTACTTCCGCAAAATTATCCTGAATGTATTTGCTCTTGTTTTGAATATTTCAACATAAACCTTCATAGAGCTTATATGTCGAAAAATATATATTTTTTCAGTCCTGGATTACTAAGTAAGCGTAATTTTATTTGGCAATGAGATAAAAAAGCAATACTTTTTGGAAAGAAAATATTTTATAACCAATTATGAAGTTCGTTCGTGATTGATTTTTTTATTGTAACACTCACAAATACTAATTGGACGCATATACAGTTTATACACATGTCTTACTAATGCATTTATTGTATTTTATGCGTTTTTATAAATTTAATACATAGCTTATACTTTTGCTACTTATATCTTCGAATAATATGTGATTAAATAAACACTATTTAGTTTGTAGTCCAAATATATCTTTGATCTCATTATAAAATAAACTTATTGAATTAATGCTTATATAATAAATGAATACATAAATATTAATTTAAAAATATTTTAAGTACCATAAAAAAATTTTTTTTATACTTTTACATATTTTTATCGCAATTTGTGTTCATGGAATTGATTGCATTATAATATTAGTAACATTTTCATATTATTCAACACCATATAACCATTATAATATTATGTAAGTATATGATAATAATTCTTGAACTGTTACACCCACCGTGTAATATTCTTTCGTAATATTCACATAAATATTTTATTTTTTGTATGTTCACCATTCAAACGTGATATAGAGAGAAACTTTTCCGGCATCAAAAGAAGTCCGCCAACCTCTGATATAATCAAAATTCTATTATAGAAAGGAAAAACTTTATCAAACATCAGTATTTTGCAAGAATTGGTAACATGCTGGTATCCAAATATTGCACGCTATTTTATTTCTTTCAAAGAATATTTAAAGAATATTTTTATTGAATGATATCAAAAAGTATAAAACCTTGATTCTAAAAGACTTATCCCCATTATTTAATATTTTTTTGAATTGAAAATCTTTACACTATTGAGATTTATATACTATAGATTTATATAATATATATTTTTAGTTGGTTTTAAATGATCTGAATTACGTATATATTACAAAACTTTTAGTTTGGATTCCAAAAAAAAACGTCTTTGTAATAATAATTAATAAAGAATAGTAGTACTAATGACGAAATTCATAACGTTAACATTTTAATAAACTTTATGTTTTTAAAATGAACGATTTTATCGTTAGTTTACGAATATCCAAAATGATTTTCATGTTACTCGCTGTATAGGCCAGTTGCTGGGTAGTAAAAAAATGCAAAAACGGACACTCATAGCGATTAAAAGTTTTATTTTTTTAATCGCCTCATATATGACTCAACATGATTATCTTAAGTTTTCTCTCTTCACCAAGGTGAGTTTAGTTAGCTAGATAGGTAAAAGTAACCTAAAAATGAGTGTTTTCCAGTTTTTACAAAACAACTCAAAAATGACGAATCGAATCAAAAAGATGTCAACGTTTAAGTTATAGAACATAAAATTGTACATAAAATGAATTCCAACATGATGTACTTTGGTGGAGTAATATAAGTACAAGCTCACTTCAAAGTTATAAGAATTTTTTATCTACCACTCGCGCACTAAAATTCCTTCCGAAACTGACATAGTGACTAACTACTGTTTCATTACTACTTAACTAAAAAATATCATATTTGTACTTATTTTATGCATAATCTTCCGTTCTATAAATTACGTTTGAATTTTTTTGTTATTTGATCCTTCATTTTTGAGTTAGTTTAGCTACTTTCATCTAACTAGCTGACTAAGTTCACTTCATGGGAGAAAAAAGCTTATGGTAGACGTGTTGGATCATATCAAAAGCGATTAAAAAAATAAAACCTTTAACCGCAATTAATATTCGTTTCAACTACCCACCAACTGGCATAATAACTGGTTCTGTTTGAAAAAATAAAAATAACATTGATTTTCATACATGCGGCATTAAATGAGAGCTTTCTTTTTAAAAGGAATAAATTAATTTATTTTTTAATTCAGATAAATTTTTTTGTGTTAGAATATACTTTTTTCAGCCATAGAATATTCTTTTACCGTGGTATAATACGTTCACCCGCGGCTCAAAACAATACCCTTGATTAAGATGATTCTGATAAAGATTCATCAATCTAGATTTACAAATGTCAGCTGACAAAGCGACTGCTAGATCTCCTTTAAGCCATTTGAGCACAAAGCTCTTTTACCATACCCCGTAAAGAAAAATCCCTTGGTTTTTGCAGGACAAAAAACCATCATTCCATTATTTATGCTTCATATCGTGGAAAAATTTATACAGAATGTGTTATCGTTATTTTATGCTTTCGTGTATAATTGTGTATCGCATTAGTAAGTATACTTTGGAATTCAAAGTATTCGATGAAACTGTGATATAATATTGATTAAAAGCTCTTATCATATACGAATATTTAAATAAAATAATTTATATATATATATATAGATTCATTCTTCAGAATGTATTATCCATAATTAACTTCATAAATCATAATATATAGCATGAATGTATTCATGATTTACTTTATTACGCTTATTTCTTATTATATTTACTATATTATATGCACCTGATAGATGAGAATGTTTAATGCTTTTCTCTTAATAGTAGGTTTGTTATTCCATGCCTTTTGATATTGTAGGTTGCTTATTGAAATACTGAAATTGAATAGAGATTTTTTTAAGGAAAGCAATCAATTCTCAAAAATAAAGATGATTTTAACTTTTCACTTTTGCAATGGATATTTTCAAAATTAACATAATCCCATATAAAACGAAAAAAATATCCCGAATGTAAAAAAAAAATATGGAAAAACAAAATAAATGATGATAAAAAAAGACGTTTTTACAAACACAATACATAATTACATAAAACAAATGATATTTTAAAATATACTTACTCATTTTTTGTACATGTATTTTATTGGAAACAAATATCGTTTAATATCAAATATCATTTTATTAATTTTTTATTACCATCTTAGATTTTTGTAATTTTGTTTGTTCTTAAATTATTATTATATTTAATAGTTTGCATGTAAAACCAAAGAGCTACATTAGATGAATCGGTATAAATTAGCAGTTATACATTCCTGTAAAAAATATTATTATACTTGGACGCTGTTATATATTTTAAATTTAACAAATGATCCTATTTGTAAACTACAGCATTTTCAAAATTAGTAATTTGATTTATTTAAAATAAAGATTGACATTTATTTAAATACTTTGATGACTATGGAAACTGTACACGCTACGTAAATTTATTTTCGGCATATAAATCAAATGAAAGTTTCTAAAAACCAAAAATTAATAATTATTTGTACAATGAATTTTGATTTATTCATAAAAATTATGTACTTAATTCATAATATTCAAACATCCCCCTAAACGAAATTATATTTTAAAAGTCATCGCTACTTGAGAAAATCAAAACTTGTGATGAGCCGTTGTTTGAAAATGCCTGCCCAAAAATTTGTTCTCTTCCAACAAGTTCATTTCAAAAGACGGCCGGAGAGTACATCACAATCTGCTGAGGAAAACGGCGTATAATGGATATTTTTGCCTTTAACTTTTTCTGTAGACTTTCTTTATTCTACTTTCTTTTGCGGAAAATACAAATGAGAGGAAGGAAATATTTTTATTGTTATGATGATTTTTCGTGCTCTGTGAATGAAAAGTTATAGTCTTTTGTATATTTATTTTTATGTCGTTTTTTTTTATTTTCTATGGTACGAATTAAAATTTATTGGATAATAAAAAGCTCATAACGTTTTTGTGGAAAAGAACTTAAAGACATTGATACTGTTCAATTAGATATTTAAGTAATATATCAGAAAGTAATTTCATTATTCAATCATTTTATTAATTTTTATAGTATTATAATATATGAATTAATATTGTTTTTTTCCAAACTTAATAATGAAGTCATATCTAATTTCTATTAATACTTCAAATTTAAATCTTTCCTCGTCTGTAGAATAAATAGTTTATAAATATGCTATTTTCTATGAAAAATTGTGACACTTACTTAAATAGCATTTCACATTAAACTAACCAAAATTAGTAGGTAAATATATATTATGAGGCAACATTTCAATTTATTTTTACACAATAATTAATATTTTCGACTGATGGTGCTTGATGGAAATTGATTTTAAAT
>JAGVSQ010015750.1:0-10013 GCA_022683975.1 Rhyacophila evoluta
AATCGGTAGATCAGTTGACACTCCATGCAATGAAATATTTAATCTTTGAAATCGACCACATGGCAGGTATTTTCACAACGATGACAATATATTTAGCAGCACTGTACGGTGAAGTTGTTTTTTATCAGCGCTCAGTACGTTTGGTTTAATCTTCAACTAGAAACTGTTGAGGCTATTTACGCTACCACATTTGGTATTGATCACGAAAAGAAAATTTGAAAGTATTTCTTTCACTAAGAAACATACATGATTGACAATAATACACTCGATATAATTAACATTGCAATTAAGAAAAAAGGTGAATCAGATTTAATAATAACTATAAAATTTATGGCATTTTTAGAATCAAAAACAATATCAAAAAACACTTTCTGATTATTTTCTACTACTGTCTAATGAAAGAATTAATTACTATTATTTTGAATATTTAATTTCAAACATTCTGGGATGTGTGTGCTACCAATAAGTACTTACTATACAGGTCGAATCCCATTATAACGAAACTCGTGGGATCACACCTTTTTTTTGTTATACTAAAATTTCAAATTGTTGGGGACACGAAAAAATATACGTTATACTGGAAATTTTGCTACTTTGGTATTCATTATGATGAGATTTGACCTGTATGGTGTTTGAAAAGACCCTCAATCGTCACATAATACAACTGTAATATCCAACACGAAACGTTTCATGGAGACTTGAATAATATTATTAAAAAAAAAAAAAACATTTATGAGTTACCACGTTAACGATTCACCAAACCGATGAGATATTGCGTATGGCTGTGGTGCAATATTGCGAGTTCACACCGATGCAAAGATGTGTGATACGAGTTTTGACAGCGTTGTCGTAGTCGATTGAGTGGGCGGTAATTTTTGACTGGAAAACAAATATATACAAAGTTTTTAATTTTCAATTCTTCCAGAATTACTAAAAGTGATTGAATGATTTTAAAACAAATGTATGTTATAAGAGTAAAATTTCATAAAATCAGTGGAACCTTTTTTGGTTAAATTGTTCCATGTAAGAATTGATCATTTTATAAGAAAAATAAGTATTGTCAGATTATAACGGTATACTATCCAAGAAGCGTAACGATATTGTCTCTTAAGTCTCGAAAGATGTTCACAGAATATGCAAGAACTTTTATCATTTCTATATCGGTTTCCTGCATCGATCATTTATCAATCTCCTATTATTTATCTACTAATTTATCTTATCCCCATATTATTGATCAATCTGTTAAACGTTATCCTGCATCGATTATAATTCTATATATAGTTCTACAATATTATAATTTTTGCAATACTTTACATGAAATAGAGATGCCACAAACCACTAGACAATAAGATGAGATATGAAAAATTGTAACCGATCGGCTTTTGCGTTAAAATTACCATGGCTTATAATAAGTAGATAACTCATTTTAATATATATTGTTATATTATATTATTACAGTCAATATTAATTGTATGCATTTTACATTATTATAACATCTAAATATTAAATATTGTTACATTTTTAGGTTCAAATCCGTTTTTACCATTAGCTCATGAATTAAAGTTTTATGTTGAAATTATAAAATTGGTCCTCTGAGCAGAATCAGTGGATAATTTCAATAAAATTGTTTATTTATACTCCAAAAGTTACAATAATTTCTTAAATCTTTTCGAAATAAATATATTACGTTTATTATAACATGGGCAGTTAGCTGGCCGATTTATTTTTATTAGCAATTAATCAGTTTAAGGGTGCTCTGTATTTGAAATTTCTACTGAATTACACCAGATCTAAAATAAATATTCTATCAAATAGAGTGTGTAATACACCGATGACATCAATATAATTTATTAATATCCTGATCGGCTGTTAGCCGTACTATTCATAATTTATTACACAATCTTGTGTTTGTTACAAGTTTTTTGTTCAAGTTCAAGAAGATTTACACTATGATATAAAAAAAATGACAAAAATGTTGTGACATGTCATGCCTACATTGCTGTATGATGCCTGATAGAAGAACCGATGTATGTTTTGCCTATTTCGTGTGTTTGATAAATTCGTGCATAATTTAAGCATCAGGGCAAAATAATTACCTACAAGCGAAAAGATCATATAACCCAAAGAAGGCGATGCAACTTCATACTTAACGGAATTTGTTGAAAATGCACATAACGATGGTTTTCTCATCTATTATACATATGTTGGGCAAAATAGTGTTTTCCAAAATAATCACGATCTCTTATCACTCACAAATAAAGGTAACTCCTTACTAATCATCGTAACGCAAAATATCATCTTTGAGTGTAAATTAAACGAGGTCGCCTGATGCACGAAATAGGCAAAACATTGCCAAGTTCACACAATAGGCATTATATACATATACATTATTTTAAATAATTATTATATGAAGTTTTAAAATTACAAGACATAGCATTTTAGTTAATTCGCAACAAGTAAAGCTTTATATTTTTTTTGCATACAGTCTCACTTTAGTATAATGTAAAATGCAAAATTTTTAGGCACTTAGCCATTTTTATCCAAAAAGTATACCTATTTTAATATATTTTACTCTTTTTAGTCAGCATTTACAAAAGAAATGCTTGTAAGTGTGACACGTCTATTTATACAATCATATAAGATGTCGACACTGTGTGTTCGTATAAGAAATTTAAATTAATACGAAGACAGTCAAATACTGTTAATTCCATATAGTGGAGTTGACGAAATTTATACTTGATGTTTATTTCGTTGAGTATATTGATTGGCATATATCATTTACATTCAAATAGTGTTACATTTATATGTACGATTCAAGTACAATCGAACCCTGATTATCCAGATTAAACAGGACCAGTGGTTCATATAATGAACAAAATCAGATAATTGGTTTTGTACAAAAATGGAGTGTACATTTTGTGTAAACACATATATACCTTTAAATTTACATGGTAAAGAATTCATATGAAATTATAGGATGGATTCCAGGTTATTAATATCGATGGATTTTTAGTTTGTCTAAATAATTTCTATACTGTTCAAATGACTGTATAATCAAACAGTTATTTGTATTGTTAATTTTGTGTATTGTCTTGGATTAATCATGCAAATCGAGGAATGGGTGGATCAATTATTTTACAGAAGACAGTCAAAACTACAGTAAATGACTAATGAACATCTCCCTCGCTCGCAGTAATGTATGTATATCCATAAATGACACGACAAAGGGCATGGTAGATGCATCGCTAACAGAGCAACGGCGGCAAAATGATGGAAACAGAGATGCAAAATAGCTATATAATAATAGGTGAGTGAGCAAGTTGCTGTGACGACGTGTTGTCGCGCTGTGGAACTTACTCACTTGCTCACTCGCCTATTTATAGCTATTTTGCATCTCTGTTACCGTCGCTTTGCCGCCATCGCTTTGCTATCGTGCCCGCGGCCTTAACCTGACAAATCCAAGCATATGGATTCGCATAATGAGACCGATATAAATATGAATCTACACAAATAGAATTCAAATTTATACTTCTTTTGTTCAAAACGGCATTCCAATAAAATGCTGGTGGATAATTATATACACGGTATGACAGTTCAATTTCACTTTAAAGAGAAATTTCAATTTGTGTAAATACAACTATATTATAGGCAAATAGCAGAAATTATCAAAGGTTTCATTACTAAATTAATAGTTTGTAATTAGTAATAGAGAAATTTTACTTTAAGAATCGAACATAATCCTATAAATTGGAGATAACTTTGTTTGCACTTAAAAATGGCGTAACACCTTAAATCATCAAATTAAAATGAAACATATATAGATGCACTCTATCGACATTTAGACATGCGAGGTAGAACCTTTGATCTTATACTTTAAGGAATGTATTTAATTCTATTACATTTATCATAATCAAACGCAGGTATAGATATACATATATAGAAGCACAGTTTTAAACATATATCAGTTATACAATATATAGATTAAGATAATTTTACAATTTTAAGGCAGGAATATACGAATACAGAAACAGATTCAATTTAAAATGGCATATGAAACCAAAATGTAAGACATAAAACTAACATCACGCTAAGGTGAATACTGTATAGAAGGGTATGGCAATAATATAATGATATACTAAGAAATATTTTGAATCTACAGAATTGGTTAAGTACCAGATATTTACATGCTGAGTTGTAGCAATAGTACGGCTGTGAAACTTCGATGTATGAGGCATGGGAATCATTGCAAATGTCTAGTATGAGAAATAGATATTTCTTGATTGGAATTTTCAAAGGATTGTCAATTATACAGTGGGGTAAGTCTCAAGATTAATCTTCAACCCGGAGGATGAGAGATTCTTATTTTATAGTTTTCTGTATGACGTATCAACCGAAGAAATCGTATTTTACTTTCAAATGTATTTTAACTTCAATTGAAGACGTCTTTTGTATTTGACGATTGTACTTTATATCACACTCGTGTGAAGGTTGGGATTACGTCATATACATAGTTTGAAATATGTACCTTCGAAAAGATATCAGATATAGCTAATACGAATAGAACTGGGAACTAAAACAATGTGAAGTTTTCAATCGAAGGTTAATTGATTAATACCAAACTACTTCAATAAAACTCATTCTCATATGAGTGTAATAGTTTTTACTACAAAAGCACACACAAGATAATGAAAAAGGTCACATTCCTCAAACAATTTAGTGCTTTGCGATATATATATTTAAACTCAATAAAGCGAGAGAAAGTTTATATTATGGAATATATTTAGCTCGCCACATATATTTGACTTATTAACACAGGGACTTGATGCATCAATGTTGAGTAGCGACGCCCTTACGTATTTAACATTTTAACTTTGACAACATATTAATTATCAAATAATGGTTTAAGAATTTATTACACAAAATTCGAACTACGCAATTACGCACATTTTTTTAAGGTCACTATTTTCACCGTCTGATGGATCTGATAGGCCAGGGACGGGAGTCTTTCCCTCGGTGTCAGGCAAATATGGTTTGTAATCTAGTCCCGTCCTCTGGTAGAAGAGCATGTAGGCAGAACTTGGGTCGATGGAGGGTGGCGATGAGAGATCTTTGCATGAACTGTCATTGTAGCAATACCATGTTCCATTAGGATTCTGCGCATACGCCACATAATGGCCTCCGTTCATCATACCTGAGTGACTCTGGAACAATAGATAATTGTTTAAAAAGTATGCAAGGAAAATTCGTGAAACTAATTTATCATTCTACTCTTTAAATTAAAAAAGGTATATCTCAAATAAAAGTCATACAAGAATACTAGAGCTACGGATGTCTTGATGAAGGTTCAATCTTCAACTTGAGATTCTGGCGTCGAGGTAGACCATAAAATACTTTTCATAGGATGTTTTTGGCATAATTATGGGATGCTGTCATGACATGGGAAAAAGTAAAGCTTTTGATGAATGACGGGGAATAATCAATCTACTGTGTAGTAGTTCTTCTTCTTCACATTCCCTATTTAACAACAGGCATAGACAACCATATCCAAATAATAAATAGGCTGCTGTAGTTTGAGTTACTGCATTACCATTTGAAGAGAGTTTGAAAACAATGAATGAAAAAAAAGTAAGAACTCACCACAACGCTGTACAGCTTGTATTTGAGATCAAATGGATCTTCATCAGGCTTCAATTTATGTTGGTGATAGTCCACAAAATTGTCATCAATAATAGGAGTCCTAATCAAGCTCGTTGATTCCAGCCTCTCCCGAGTAGATACAACCACAGAGCCTTTCCTATTTCCACTCCCCCGCTTTATTTTTTCCGGAACACTGGAAGTTATACTAGAATCTTCATTTATTTTACTCAACGTATCTGATTCTTGGTCGTTATCGCCAGAATTTACAGATTTTTTACGTATGCTAACGTTCGATATCGAATCATAGTTTTTGTTGGTCGTCAACTCGCAACTGCTAGTGATTTCACCTTCAGAGTACTCAATTTCTTCCGCAGATTCTTCGTTTTCATTGGGTGCCAAAAGAAGCTTGTTAGCGCGATGCAAGGACAAGTCCGCATGCCTTAGGATGGTTTCCTGTGGCACAGACGCCAGGAAGGCAGTTGGGTCGAAGTCTTCGTAAGGGAAATTAACTACTTTTTGAGATTTCACCCATTTGTTGTTGACATACTGGAAGCGTTTTAGATGAATGATCTGTAATAGAAGAATCTAATTGCATTATTTCTATATTTATTATTAAAAATAAACATATAGGGCTTAGGCGTGATTTTCGCATACTGCTTTAGGCACTTACACCTATGCTTTAAGCCAGTGCTCCACAACTGTTGTGCCGTGACGGATATAAAAAAAAACATGAGGAATGCCAATATAGTGGTGGCATTTCTCACGTTATACGGCTTTTAGCTTTACGGCCAACTTTTCCGGAATGTATCTAGGCCATAAAGCGAGGTATGGGTGTACTCCCCATTTTAGGGTGAAAATGAAAATAAATTTAAATTACACACCAATATAGGAGGCAGCCGCCATATCTGCAGTTTTTTGTTAGCTGGCTGATGGTCTTTGCAGATGGAGCATTTGTACCTTTCCTCCAGCCGCTCCTCAGAAGTGAACGCCCGCAAACAGTGCGCCAGCTCAACTGGTGCTGTATGGAGACGTCGACATTCATTCACTGACTGGTGATCTATGTACGCCTGGAATAAAATATAATATATCAGGGATATGGAGACATGATTCTTATGGCAATACTTTCCGCTACATCCGCTCCCTACAAAGAGCTCTCTCTGTCACATTTTAATTTAACAATAATAATTGATACTCTGTTTGTATTTGTAATTGGGACTTTATTATTAACTGAATAAGTCACTTGTCGAGAAGAAAACCTACAGTTCTACAATAAAGGTAAAACATACAGGTCCTACGGAAAGACCTTCAGCCAGTAAATGATTGAATTTAATTAAGGAAGTAATATTCAATATAAACACACTAATAGTATCAACATACCCTCTCCCGGTTGCTTTGATATCTCAAATGCAGAGCCGTAGGATCCCAATCGATGGCAATTAGGGTATCAGTTCCTTTATCAGGGAGTTCTGCAAAGTCTAGTCGATCCAAGATGGACTCCTCGGGACACCTTTCTAGCTCTTCGTCAGTAGCTGTCTGATCAGCGACACCTTTGAAGTTTTTTCCACCCGGATATAATCTTCCGAGTCTCGGGGATGAGGTGGTGGATAACGGTTGGTGAAGGATATCCGATGCTGCACTGGGTGTGACAGGTATTCCTGCAAAACAAGTTTTTATTAATTACTAATAATAAATATTAAGCATAGTGGGGAACATGAAGCATAAAATAAGGTTGTCTTAAAACGAACAGGGTCGATATTAACCCTTTCATTAATGAGTTAATTTTTTATGCACACACTTTTTAAACACTGGAATCTTTCACTGGTAT
Source organism: Rhyacophila evoluta (assembly GCA_022683975.1). Taxonomy (NCBI): domain Eukaryota; kingdom Metazoa; phylum Arthropoda; class Insecta; order Trichoptera; family Rhyacophilidae; genus Rhyacophila; species Rhyacophila evoluta. The sequence goes on from JAGVSQ010015750.1 coordinate 7,463, forward strand.
CAATTCAACTAATATCATAAAATCAACTATATTGGATATGCCAATTTGTAAACAATGCTCTTCTATTCCTAAACAAGGAACAAAATAAACTGAAATGATATTTTAAATTGGGAAGAATGTGTGAACATTAATATGTGTGGCTACTTCCATCTTGGAATCAAAGGAACACTTGAGATCAAATTTGAATGTATAGGACTGATTTATGTGAAGTCTTATGTATTTCTATGAATAGCAATATAAATAATCGTTCGTTTCTTTACAAAACATAATAATTATAGAAAGGGTGTAAGGAAAATTTTCAAATAATGAAATCAACCTTTTTTTTCATATTTTTTCGAAATTTTTATGTATTCTTTTCTAACCTAAGCATAAATGATATAGTTGTAATGACTTCCACTTATTATTGATAGATTTATCTAGTATTTATATTAGAAGAAATTTTAACATTTTATTTTAAAATAAAAGAATTGTTTTGAAATTAATGCGACAAGGCGCACGAACGCACATGTGCGACCATACTCCTCAAAGGGTTGATACATGGTAGAAACAAATTAAGGACCAATTAAAAGGAGTAAAAGGAAGCCATCATCTGGTAGTGGATTGACTGTGATGATATAGCATTATTTATTACGTATTTTACATCCACAGTAGATTCGTAAAAATTAGGTTAGTTATTGGTACAGAAGTTGTCTATTTGGTGCAGAAGTTTACACTGATTTAGCATCTTGCATTGCCTCAGCTATTCTCCTTGATACGGTCTAAATTAACTTACCATCAATATTGAAAAGTAGCGGTTCGTCAGTACAAGGCAATGCACATCCTCGGCAGAACCTGGTCCATGGGCAGACTGCGCATCGTCCACCCCCTCGGCTGACCACTCGCAGCGTGAATGGGAATGTGTACCCTAGACTGTCATCACTGTAATAATTTAATTGTTCAATACTATATCGAGCCGTATTCGGGAAAAGATCGTAAGATGAATTCCACTGTAGGAGGTTTGTTTTTTTAAATATCTCAGTTTATGTTTAATATATATATAGATTTTTAATTTTAAATTAATTTAAATATTTACAAGATATTTAAAAAAAAAAACCTCTTCCAGTGGAATTTATCTTTTACGCATACAATCTTTTGCCGAATACGGCTCGATATACGCTTTACATAGTTTTGAGAAATGAAATGATAAACAATTACACTCTTGGAAATATGCATAGCATTGTTATTGTTCTACAGATGGAGTAGCAACTGAATGTGAAAATTATTTATTCATAAGAATATTAATGAAATTAGTCTAGAAGACTTGAATTTAGAAATAAAAGCACTATAGATACTATAATTGAATTTTTAGAGTGTGTTGAAAATAAAAAAAAAATACTAACCAATCAGTAGCGTGATTGGCTTGATCAGGAGGAACAGGAGGAGGCGCACTCAACAATCTCTCCACCTGCCTCCAAGCGCCCGAGTACAGACTCCGTCCGCTGCAACCGCTACGTGCCTCCACAATCAACGGACACCCGAACACCTCCCATCGCCGCTTATGCTGCGATAAGAAGTACAACTCTTGCCTAGACTGCTTACGATGAACGGCCATCAAGAAGCACTTTTTAGAAACCCTCTTCATGTTATCGCCCATTTGTGATAGCTGAGATGCTGAATTAGCAGTACTTAACGCAGGCTTTAATTCAAGTCGTGTAATAGAATTGTCTTTTATGCTATCATTATTGTTGAATTGCTCTGTTTTCGCTACCGTTTCCGTTCCGAAAACACGTACATCTTCTTTGGATGAATTTTTACTAGCCCCTCCTATCGATATTTTATTAAACGCGTTTCCTAATTCACCATTTTTAGAAAATTTCATTTTAGCATTTGGACTGTTTGTCTTATTGGCCATGTCTCGGACAATAGGCAAAGGAGATCCTCTCGGGCTGTATTTCCTAGAATCGTAATTGCCAAATCCTTTACTTTCGACAGCATTTTTCTTGATGGTTTCATTATTCTGTCCTGGCTTTTCCTGTATGGAAATGTATCCCGGTGATCCATTGTTGATGACTTTGTTAGTCTTCGAGTTGTGGAAATTATTAGCAGTGATATTGTCAGTGCTTTCATTCGAGGAAGATAGTCGCTGAAATTTAAAAGCAATGTATAATTCGGTTCGCAAATGTTGCAACTAAATAATTTTGAGAACAACACACACAAACACCTTACGAACATGAAATTACAATATGAAGTGTTTGATAGACTTCGTATGGGTTTAAAAGGTTTTATTGTAAATCCTTACAACAGCTAATCAAACAAAAAACAGAAGATTTCACAATGTCATACAGTTTTATATTTAACCATGACAAAAAAAAGTTGCAGAGCACAGTGAAAATTGCTTAACATGATATAATACTGCGGACTTATTATAAGTGCTTTTGTCAATATCATTGCAATCTGTAATCATTAAGATATTACGAAAAAATTTAGCTAAAACAGAAACATAATTGCAGAATCTTCCGTTTTATCAACAGCAATAAAAATAAAAAAGTATTGCCATATTAAATATTTATAT
>JAGVSQ010015751.1:0-10013 GCA_022683975.1 Rhyacophila evoluta
CCTGAACAATTTCATATTTGACACATAGGAGGTATTTTCGCGTTGACGACGATATCTTCTTTTAGAAAAAATCTATTATTATATGACTCATTCAACCATTTGCACTATACTTGTATATTTACTATTTATACTCAAATGCTCCACCATTTCTTACACTCATAATCGTGCCATTAAGGTGAGTAAAATAATAGAGACTTTGTATATTGACTCAGATAACATTATATTTCAACTATAAATTTGGGGATATCAAAGATGTCGATGAGGTGGGTGCCACAAGTGTTGACAGTGGTTCAAAAATGCTCACAATGAAAAAATTCAGGAAAGAATAATAAACCTGATTATTTGTGTCTTTTGAGTGGAAAGATCAATTAAAACAGTGCAGCTAAGTTTAGCAGATCTGTCATCAAAGACGCTCAAAACTCACCCGCCGATAAGTGAAATTATGGCATCGTTTTTTAGAGACGGACTGGCTATTTTGTTGATAGATCATACTTGTATAATGCTGCACCCTTTTACTATATTTATTAAATATTTTCAGCTTGAAATTCATTGAAAAAAGACACAGAAAATGATCCTATAAATATCACTATAATCCAGTTCATTCATCAACACAATCGGGCAAGGTAATATACGAAGTAGACTACTATTTAATACTGGTATAATATTGCTCGAACGATGTTACATGAAATTTTAACCTTGAGAGTGATTGATAAAGGTTTTTAATTATGAGAGGCAAACACGTAAAATTTCAATATCAAAACAATTAATACCGCACACTTTAACTACAACACAAAGTTAACGTGTTATTCATGCATAAAAAAGAATACAATAAAATTGAAACGGCAAAATAAAGAGTGAGATGCTTCTACACTACCTTTTTATGTTCTGTGTCGAAGTCACTATGGCATTCACTAGACGTGGATGTATTGTATAGGCAGTTGGGGCCGTCAGCAAATGCTCCGTCTATCAGAGAGGTATTTGTGGATAGGGTTAAAGTGCCGAAAGATGTTTCGTCGCTTTTGAAAGTGTTACTCTTCCATGTTTGTTTGTTCGGAAATATGGAGCACTTTTCACTGTCAGTAGAAAGAGTGCAATATTTGGGAACACCTCTAGCTCCTGATGGTCTTACTGTGTTGCAAGTACCGCTGGTAAAAAGACGAACACTTCTCTGCCTATCATCTTCGTCTTTTAAATGACTACTATTCGAGGAGGTGCTGTGATTTTTGCCATCGTCAATGATTTCATTCATGGATGAATCAGATTTACCGGTGTTTTTGAGAGATAAGTTATCAAAGTGGTGCGGATGGTCATCAAGAGTGGAATCGGGAGCGGTGTGGTCTGTGAGGGAAAAAGCGTGCTCGCGTACTGTAGGGCAATGTTTTTTGTAATTAGCCCAGACGCCGCGAAGTTTCCGCATAAGTTCTGCATTTTTCTCTGCCAATTCAGATTTTTCGCTCCTGTAAAAGGCCGCAATAGTTATATGAAACAGTGAAGTTATCCTCACTCATTTTGAATAGCAGTTGAATGGAAATAATGATAAACTGATTGTAGCTTACATCAATCGAACTGGTGCTCGACCGGTGGTGACATCGGTTTTCCAAATTCATGTTTAGAAATTATCAAAATTCACAAATGATAAATAATAGTTTAAACAAAAAGGATAATGGATCATGTGTTTTTTTTTTCCCTCAAACATCATCATATCTTTGGAATTAAACAATTGTTTTATTTATATGAATTTATTAAAAAGCGATATGTATTAATACTTATGCAATACAACAAAATATTATATTTCATCATTGACACATTATGTAATCAATGTTTCCTCTAAGCTGACACGTGATGATCACAAGCTAACACACACACAGTCTATTATAGTCTTGGAATACATTTCTATCTCCTGGCCAACGTAATCTTTGCATGCCCACGCTCAGCCTTTTGATTTTTCACGCAGATACCATTACAACTTAGAGGGAACATTGCACACGATAGATAATTGATAAATTTGAATGCAACAGAAATATACAATATATTTACTATGCTTAGATAAATGACAAAATATTTTAAGAACACTTTGCGACTTAGTGTATTTATATTCTATGATGAATGATAAATAAAGTTATTAATGATAACAATATTTTCAACAGCACTTTGAAACATTAAAGAAGAACAATTTGTGCTTAACTTGGATCATAAAATATATAAAAAAAACAATGCAAAAACAAATTTTAGCATGCACAAAATAGTTATAGCGCACTGGATAATTAACAGTTATATAATTTTATGGTAAAGACTTGCAACATATATGAACTATTTTATGTAACACAATTTGTTTTCATATTGTTGCGCAATGCAAAAACAAATTTATAAATTTACAACAAAACAGATACATAAAATGAATAAAATAGAGGTGAACAAAAACAATTTCAACAATGTCAACATGAATGACAAATGTTTAACCACCCGATGATGTCACTTTGATAGAATGTATACACTGGCACTGACACTGATCTGAATAATTATAACAACTTGTACTTATTACCTCAATTCATTGACAAAATCATCTATTCAATATTCTTGTCTTCCATAAGAACATCATTTTCTTGCGGCACTATTGACTCAGTGACAGTCTCTATAGTGTCTTCTGGGATCTCAGCGAGAGATGAAACGATTTCAACTCCTTCTTCAGTTGTGACACTTGCCATGCCACTTTCGATAGCATCTAAGTTATCAATATTCTTATTGCTGGTCACTTCCATCTGTGAATGGTCTATGTCAGCAACAGCCTCCTCTTCCTGCAAAGCTGTCGGTTGAAAGATTTCATCCACTGCAGGTATTAAATTTATGTCTCTCTTTTCAATATTGCTCGACAAATTTTCTAAATTGGCTACATTTTCATCTACTTTATCCAACCTATCACTGAATTTGTTAACATCAATTTCCTTGAACTCCAAATTGTCAATAACGGTGACTTTGGGTTCTGAACTTTTCTTAGATTTCCTACGCTCCCTTTTGTCTGACTCGCGCCTCGGCTTGGGCACAACTTTAACACTGATATCGACTTTGATCGGTTCCTTTTTCTCTTGTAAAAAGGGCGATCGGATATATAGCGGGAATTTGACAACGGAGGCGAGCTCGCGATTGATCGACTGCGCAACGCGACGTTTGCTACTCGACGAATCTGACTCGCTTCCTATCGGCCGCTCGGGGGAAGGTCCGGCAAGCCCGCAAGACGCGCACCCCGCTCTCTTGCTGGCCGTCCGAGCGACGCCCGCCCCTGTATCAACAGACCAACAAAACAAAGCCGCATTAGCCAACTGTCATAGCCGAGGGCCGTGTCTCGTCTCTGCGTCTTCGATTCTCTCATTAATACGGCTCAGGACTCACGTGACAAAATATTTTAATCAATGTTGTACTATATTCTCGATCACACGAATCATATTTTAAAAATAATCTATCATATTCGATAAATGCTTTTACCATTGAGGCACCCAAATAAGGCTCATTTTTCCACATGGAGATATTCTTTTGGTAAAGTACATATAAGTGTATAATTTCTGTCAACTGCTGTATTGAGTACTGAATGCATTAAATTTTAGAATGTTCGAGGGAAAAATTGATCCATTATGCCTTTCTTGTGGCATGCGAGTGAATTGCATTATTATTAATTGAGAATATAAACATAAAATGCTTTACAAAATGAAAAACTGCATACAAAATACCAATTTACCCAACTAAAATCTCCTATTCTAATTTAAATCTGCAAAAATATTGGAATTCAAGTGAACCATCGGTTTCTATTATTATTATTACTATTACTTTACTTAAATTCATCTTTTTAAAGTCGAAAAATCTGTTTGGCAAACTTAATTTTAATTTATGTATTCTATAAAATCGAAAGTCGTGAGAAAAGTTAGGCAGATTTATTTTTCAAATCCCACCATCGTCTGTTTTATACATCCCACAATATAAATAACATAAATCTGTACAATAATCTATGAAATAATCTATGGAATTGCTCCTACATGATGAGTCTAATTGAATGAACATATATCATATGTGCCACTGACTTTTCAATGAATATCTGATAAATAATGCGGGGCGGGTCTCTCATTTAAGCAAACTAAATTTTTGGTGAAATACATGAAGAATGAGAATAAAAAGGAAGTGATAGTTGAAAATGCTATAATTACTTGTGCCTTTGGCTAGCGTCGTCCAGTTTGGACGTCAACAAGTGACACTGGCCGGTGAGTTTCTCCATGAGACTGTTTTGAGAACAGACCATCGCCTCCAGCTCGCTCACCGTCTGAGCTGTGGGACCAACATTACACTCGTGTTACTGGCGTAGCATGTATCGGCGTTCACAATAATTATTGCATATTCATTCAAAGATTTTAAGTCATCAGTCTAGATTACATATCTATAAAACACATTCAGGCTCGCCTCGCCGAAACTAAACTGAACCAAAAATTATTAAGAAAAAAAGCCCTCTAAGTAAGTAAGTTAACAATACATTGAAAAATTTTAGATTTGGCTTTTGAATATGAATGATTTTTTTTAACTTTGACCATTCGGATTTTGGTTAATAAGGTTTTTTACATTTAATTAGAAGATAGTTACCGAATAATATTAAACAAATATTTAAGTGGAATTTATGCTGGAAACACTCAGGGAAACAAGATTTGCCTGAATGAGGTTCGGGCTTGTCAGTGTACGAACACATTCGAGCAAAAGTGTCAAGTGGTTAAATTACAATTATTATGAAACCAAATCAGACATATTTTAAATTGGCTGAATGTGCTTTTTCATTCACATTTTTAATATTATTTATTTATTTTAAATGTTTGCGATTCTAATGGAAAGTGAATTTTAAATAAAATTAAACGATGCATTTCGGTCTTTTCAGACCAGTCCAATGTGAAACAAAAGATATTTCTTTCACTTTAAGTTGAATGAAATATGTTCAATCTGATGGGTAAACCTATCGCCTATCGCCATTACTTTTGTCATCTATGAGTGCGAAAATATGGAGAGCAAATAAAACAGAAATAAATAAATATCAATAAAATAATAAGCAGTTTAAGTGTATATATTATATTTAAAATTATTCCATTTACCTGTTGAATGTACCACTTTTTTCTGCAAAACATATCACTTATGGTAATATGGACAGCTGGAGCATACGGCATATTCAGTTAATCATCCCGTGGTACAGAGGACCTCTCAGTACAGGATCATGAACAAATATAAACACTATCTTAAATTTGCACGCATCCTTCATTCGTGACGGTGGTTTTACTTTATGCCATTTTCAGATTTTAGATGAAATCATCATCATAAAAATAAAGCATTGAATTATGATTATCGCTGAAAATTAAAAGTGAGTCGTTTATTAAATAATGGCAAATAAATGCTCACTCACCGTGCTTTTTTTCCATGCCCATGATCATGTCGGACAGTTCTTTCTCTTTGTTCACTTCCTTTTCTTTATTCGAAACGGGCGAGGCCGGACGCAAGCTCTTCAAGTTCATCTAAAGTTTTGAAATTTTTATATTTGTATTGATATGTTATTGTTGGATTATTTTTTATGCCGGTTCGGCGCAACGATATCACCACAGTTAGAATGAAACAAAATAAATTAGTGAATGTGTGGCTGACCTCCTTTTCCGTGTTGGCGAGTTGATCAATGAGGCGGAGATTTTCTCTTCGAGAGTGAACGAGGTCAGCGTCAGCACGGTCCAATCGCTGTCTCACTGACTGCACCTGAAAATATATGTCAGCGTGATAGAAGTGTAGTATGTTAAATGAGGCTTTGAATAATGATATGTGATTGAGAGTATTTTTCACTTCATAAAACATCCACTACTTTTTATATCAACATTGAATAGATTATAAAAATAAAATAATAGTTAGTAGTAAAGTACTATTCTTCAAAATCAGCCAAAAATACTGACAGACTGGCGTTAAATTAAATTTAACTCAACGGCCTCAGTAAAGACTGTTGCATATTTATTTCTGGATCAGTGCAAAAGAGTAAGCCACCGTTGCCTCACTTCTGAATTAAGTCGATTGGCATCGTGCTTGGCCTGCCGTTGATGTCTCTCCAGCATGAGCCGGCTGCTCGCTAATTCTTCTTCCACTGCTGACTTGTCCGCGTGCGCCTGAGCCAAGTCTGCTTGGAGCGAAGCTGCAATATGAATAAGTAACATATCTTTAGGAGTAAAATAAAGTTTATCAACGAGAATTCGCTCAAGAAAATTTTAAAGGTGTAAGCAATGACTTATTCTTATAGAAAATGTGCAAGTTTTCTAGCCTTCGGTCACAAAAACTAAATCACAAAGGTAAACTGGGGCAAAACAGCGATCAATTCATGTTATTCAGATGATGGTTTTGAAATTTATTTTTATTAAGGGCACATTTACCGATTTTATTTTTAAGCTCCATTTTGAGATCCTCAATTTGTGAATTCTTTTGCACCAGTTCTCGCTTGAGGTCGGTCTCTTCTCGGCGTTGCCTCTCCAGCTCCAACTGCAACATGATAAATTCCTACTTAACCACCGGTCACCATATATGTGGGGGGAATTTCCAAAGTGTGCTTATTCCATTATGCTGTATTTTTTGTATAAAACAACCGTTTAGCATGCAAATCAGTAGAAAAAATCCATTTTCAAGATATTGAAAACAAAAATAAATCTCAATAAATAAAAGCTTATAAATTTTATGCAAAAAACATGTGTTCAAAATGTTTACTTTTAAATTTTGACACAGTGGAATAAGTTCACTTGGGAAATACCCCTTTAAATGAGTCCTGTCAAATTCACACTAGAAACAGGCTTTACCTGCAACTTGGTGGCCGAGTCCCAATGCGTGGTGAGATCATTCTGCAGCTGGTCTACCTGCGAGCAGTAGCGCCTCTCCACCGCACCCCTCTCCTCCATCACTCGCCTGGCCTGTTCCCCCAGCAGCTCCCGCACTCGACTCTGCTGTCTCTCCAACTCCTCCTGCATCCAAGTGTTATAAGTTTAAAACTTTCTCATTTTATAAGCCCACTTTGGATTAGAAAACAACAATAATTGTATATCTATGGCAGTCCACTGAGTGAGTTAGACAGATAATATTTCAAGAATTTATAAAATAACATCCATCTAAACTACCACTTGAATAAAGTGCATTTACCATATCGGCTTTAGTGCTGATACTTTCTATGATTTCAATGAGCCAAAAAATTACTAATATTCTCCATTTCTCAGATAGTTATCAAGAAAATAGATCAATATTAGGTGATACAGAGGTGGACAGAATTTTAGTTATGCATAAGTTGATAAAAATAGGTGAGCAAAAATATATTTCTTGTTACGTTTAAATTACTATAATGAGCACGCATTAAAGAAAGCCAGGTAAAATCACTGATAGTATCCATACAACTCAAATGGAGGTAAAATAAATTTACCCGCAGTCTCCTGATTTCCGTTTCTAATTGTGTCTTCTCATGACTGGCTTGATAAGCTGCATCAGCTGACCTCTTCATTTTGCTCACCATGTCAGAATCCATCTCCTTCTGTCCATCGAGGGAGTCCTTCAAACGTGAAACTTGCGCCTCCAATGCTGTCTTTTCTCTATAAGTTATTTATTCAATGCTTAGTTAGATTAATTCTAAGTGAATTCTTTAAAAGAATACAAACTGACCAAATTGGAAATTTAAAATGATTTTTTATTTTTTTACCATGTTTACTCTGAAGGTGTAGCATATATTCACATAGAAATGAAGTATAGTGGTAACTTGACTTACGTTTAATATCTGTCCAATCCATACCTAATTAAAAATATAGATGTTACATTTAAAAGCAATATGAGAAAATTACAATTCTTGGGAAACTGTAACCGACTTAACAAAAGTATAAAAACTACAGTCGAGAGAACTATTATAGTGTATTATAATATGATCTGAATGTGGAAGAACCTTTGCAAGTTGTCGATCTGCCGTTTGAAACTGTCAAGGCACGGAGAATCTAAAATGCCTTCCGACACTTTCTTGCGGTATTCATGGTTGTCATCCTGAAATAACAAATACAAAAATATGAGTTGGAATAAAATTTAAAAATGTTTAATAACAATTCTTCCATGAAGAATAATTTAAAAGTGATGATGTAAAAACCAATGAAACTGGTGTATACGAATAAAAGATTACCTGAAATTTCTTCAGAGCGATGTTTGCTTGTGTCAGCTGTGCTTCAAGCTCTGATATTTTGGACTCAAACACGATGTTAGGACCCTCCAGACGCCGCGAAGGTTTTAATGAAGATTTTTTCTTCTTTAGGGAAGTATACTGAAACAGTTTCAAACGTCTGATTTAGACAAGAAACTAAAAGCCACACTATGTTATGTACGTCAATAAAGTTAAAAGTGAAAAGTTAATTGGAAACTCCATTGAATACATCCTACTCCAATAACATCCAAATTTAATGATGGTTTTGAGCTGTGACTAGTGGTGAAAATAAAACACAATGGTTAAAACCTTTCCATCGCTTTCGAGACCGGTACTGTCGCCGTCATTTTCATCAGAGTCACTGACGCGTGGGTCAGCACGCCCTTCCATCACACTCGAGATCAAATGATTTTTCTGCTTCTCGTGCAGCGACTCATTCTCCGATATGACTTCTTTCACTTTTCCCAGCAAGTTATTCAGCTCATCCTGAATCACAAAATGGCATTTTGTTATATTGACAAAATTGACAATTTACAAATATGTAAACAAAATTTGCATTTGCATTTGCATATTGCATATTGCATATTGCTCACACTTCTACTGTGAGAGTATTGAATATTAAAAATTAAAAGACTGATGCGATTATTCATACCCTACAATAAGAACTCTCCCGTTCGAGCTGCTCGATATACTCCTCTTGTTTTTGTATAAATCCCATGAGATCCGGGTCTCCTGACAGATACTTTCCCGCGTTCGATTGCTCTGATATAGGTCCCCCGGATAGAAGGGGATTTGTTTCTGAATAACATTTACATATTTTCTAAAAACTGTAATTGTAATCAATTACAGTTTTTATTTTGAATACTTTATCCATAAAATATATTTTCTTAATTTCAAAATTAGTTACTTTAAATGATTTCTTGGTTTTAACAAACAAAATCGTTCTAGATGGAAAAAAATATGTGTACTTTCATACAATGCATAGTTATATACTTTTATATAGTGGTTATTTGAGTTAATAATTACGTGGGCCATACTGAAAGTTTTACAAAACTCATAAAATAATAAAACAACTAATGACAAAACTAAAATATTCTCTGCGATATTTTAATACTTTTTCATTCGCTCAAACCATTTTTCAAAGCAAGTGGCCAACCTATCTGAAGGCATGTTTTTGACGTGTCGGTTTATAGCCATCACTGCCACTTTTGGCTCCATAAACTTAAAACCCACTTATCAAATCTTTTATTTTGAGGAAAAGAAAAAGTTACAGAGTGCGAGGTCTGGGTTGTGAATGAGATAAAACGAAGCATTGCCGTAGTGCAAGAGGATACGGCTTCTCACAAACTTTTCAGAGAACATTGTGCAGACAAATGATAGTGTATAATAGGTGATTCCCGGGAAATCCTGGGAGTTCTCGTATTTTTAAATTATTATTTCCCGAGATTTTTTTTCATAATTCCCAGGACAAATAGAGAAAAAATTAATTTTATTTTTTTTCTCGTTTCTTGTAAGTTATTGAATATTGCTGTCAATTTCTTGTTTTCATTGACTATTCGGTGTTTTTCTATGAGATAGATCATTTTTTGTCAACACTTTTGTCGTGTCTCAATTTTGTTGGTCTGTCTTTATCTTCAATGGACCATTGCTTTTGTTTTTTCCCCGATAACAATAAACTCATGTTTCGTCTCCTGTTACAGTGTCATAAACACCATTTGAACGCCCAAAGTCAAACTTCAGCAATATTAAATCATTCAAAACTGGTAAACTTCCATATGTGAGATCACTGTTAGCGACCCGGGTTTCG
>JAGVSQ010015753.1:0-10012 GCA_022683975.1 Rhyacophila evoluta
CTCGGAGTGGATATCTTCATGCTGTGTAGATCCATATGCTCCAGTTTGGGAGCGAGCATTGCTTAAAAAAATAAATATATAAATTAGCAATAGGAACCGTGCCTCATTATTATATCGGAAAATCCGCGCTATAAAAAACTTTATATTAGTTTTATGTTAATCTATTTTTATTATGTAATAAAAAAATGTATACTTTATCCTATTCATAGTTTTGAATCTATTTTATATTATTTGACGAATGTATATTTTCAAAATACTTATATATTGTATTTTACACTATCTATTTACAAAGTAAAACCAAACAAAACTTTATTGTACATCGAAATTTTGTAAATGGTTTTGTAAACATCATTTTGTAGATTTCTACAACGCCATAGCCACCTGTGCGCACTTGTCTATCCGTAGTGATTAATGGTTCCAAAATATTGAATAAACAAACAAAATACTTCGATATTATCTTTGAGCACAGTACTCACTATCTTCTATGTGTCAAAAATAATATAACCTTGGTTCTTAAACTGTAATTAGAGGTATATTAGGTGCGTACTAAATCTCGACGCCGTACCGAGACGTAAACCACAAGCAAACTGTATCTCCAAACTATCCAACTACAATATTATATTTGAGAGTTACATTCCATTGTTTCGTAAACTTTACGAGGTCAATGTCTTTTTGTTTCAAACAATGGCCTATGTAAGAAATCAACAACAAAATACTTAACTAAGCAGTGGCGTGCCTAATTTTTTTGACCCTTCACAATTAGGACACATGCAAATTGCTATCCGAACATTTATCGCTCTGTATCATAATTAGCGCAACAATAGTGTATGATTCTATTCAACAAGAAACACTATAAATTAGCTTTCTATTTTTTTTTTTTTGCGTCTTTGAAAACGTTCTGTGAATGTTTTTATATGATAATTGTTATTATTTGATATGGTATTTTAAGAACTAAATTCTTTTTTATATCTCGCCAAACTAGATTTGGGCATACTGGATTTTATTCAGAAATAACTTACTTAATATTTATTTAATTTATGGAAATTAATGTGTGGTATTCTCTAAATTAACAGTAACATAATTCTGGACTAGTGAGACTGTTTCGATAAATGATTGTTTTGAAAAAAGTGTGAGATTAATTCGATAAAAAAACTAAGTATAAAACAAACTTCATTGCTTGGTTATTTTTCAGATTATGATAATAAAAGACACGAACAATTATTTTAATACTTAATAATTACAGTTAATTGAAAATATTTTTTATTTAATATATTTATTATATTACTATAAAATTTATTTGCTATGGTAGTTAAATATAGTGTCAAGTCAAAAAAATGGTTCTTTGTATGTACTATTAGCTATGTAACACAGTAATTTGTCGAATTAAAGTATATCTCTATCAAATTTGCTATGAAAAAATGTATAACATTGGTTCTATTCGTTAGAACTGTTACGCAATACAATAACAAAAATACGACGTCTCAATATTAGTGTTTTTTGGTTATGGCAGTATTTAATTAGCACAGCGATTTATATACATTTAATTAACATCAGAATTCGCACATAATTTAAAATTTATTAGATTGTATTAGAATGTAAATTTACTTGTTGTATATGTTGTACTAGACGTGAAACATGTGCATCTATACAGTGTGGAGATTTAATCATGATGTATTATTTAAGATTTTTTGACAGCTGATTGCTCAATATATCAGGTATCCGGGTCATGTATTCTTTATTTGAATTTAAATACCACGTTTGAACCTTTAACTTCCGGTACCGACTAGATTAACGAACTTGGACGTTAACAGCTGATCTCAGCATTGTTCAAAGATTGCAATTCTCATAATTCATACAGTGAATATCAATAGAGCTTACAGGGATCCTTAACCGCGATTCTGATCAATAAATTTAATTAACACATAAACTTCAATATTTTTAACGCCTGATATATATTAACTATTAACTATCGTTTATCAGAAACTTACTTAACACAGCGTTCATTCAGCTCTACGTTTTCGAATTTTTTAAATCTGACAGATGTGGAAATCGAACCCAAATTCCCTGGACGCAAGAGGCGCACCCTAACCTCTACGCTGCTGGTGAAACAATATTGGTCATTTTATTCGTGCCAAATTTATCGTGCTCTTAAAACAAGCCGAGTCGTGGGTTATATTTAAAAAACAGCTTAATTTTAATTTTTATTTGTTTTATTTTCATCTTTATATTAAACAGCTTTCTTATAGTATACTATATATTTACCATGTCCACTCCGAAAGTAGAGTATATGTATCTTCACAGTATAAAGATGTCAATTCCAGAAATATATTTCATAGATCGGCATTTTTTTACGAAAATTTCTTGGTAATTCTTTAATTTTGAATTGAATCAACAGTTTTGACAGATGTGAGAATCGAACTCGCAACTTCCGGCACCGAAGCGTACGTATCTTTAGGCTGTCGGAGAGATTTTCAAAGAAGATTTTTGTAATTAATTAACTATCGAAGAATACCAATGATCGATGGTTCACAAAGACATAGCTACGCCATTGTATCGTATTCTAAATGATACACAATTATTTATTATTTTTTAAATGGTGTAGGCGTGATGGATTCATTCGCAAATATTTCTCTCATTGTAAATGGACGACCTGATTTCAATGGCGGATGACTGAATATTTTTTTTTTTTTACAATGTAAATGTTATTATAGAGTGATTGAAAAGATAAGATCGTGTCGTCCGAATCGACGTTGACGATTAGGGAAGATTATTTTCAATGTAGGCCGATGTTTGCTTTGGTTAATTTCAAAGGACTTTTAAAGTAATACACGGATGAGTAAAAATAAACAACAGAGCCTGTTTTTTATTTCAGGATATAAAACGCAATAAAACCTTATATTTTATATAATGTGCTAGCTTACCCGGCGTTGCCTGGGATAGATTAAAACTCATTCGTTTTTCAAAATATTTTTTTTCATCTTATTATTACTCAGTTTTTTTTATACTTATTTTTATAAAATATCTTTAAACTCTCATTGATTATAAGTAGTAAAGTCAAAAATAGTACAGTTCTCTCAGAAATGGCAGTTTTAACAACATGTGAAACATTCATGTTGCTACTGTTTACCGTTTTGGAAGATTTATTGTGACAGACAGATACACACATCCATTTTTTTTTTGTTCGGTGGTATAAGTTAGGTACTAGATGAATCTAAAAATGTTCGTATTATATATAAAAATGTTTTAATACAATTTCAACGTTTACTTTATAAAAAAAAAGTGTCTTGCAACAAAAATAACCCATTTTTTCACACTTTCATGTCTCTATTTTTCCAACTATAAAAACGTAGCGAGCAGACGATGAAGTGCCCTAATACTAATTGGAAATTTTTGGTACAATCAATAATTGATAAGTGTATGCCACTCTACTGGTCTTATTTTTTTATTTATAACTAGCTGTACCCGGCCACGCGTGGCTGTGGCTCAATCTGGTTAAAAGAGCATTTTTTACCATTCACAGATGTGACATATATAAAATATTAAGCGTATAAAAACGCGCGTGTATTCGAATTCAACGTTGTGTCAAAATTTCAAAGCAATCGGTGAAGAACTTTTGGAGATTTAAGATTTTGAACAAACAAACATTTACATTTTTATTTATATAGATTTAACTATAATTTTTAATTATTAAAGGTGTATTAAACATAATTTTATACGAGTATTTATCCCCTCACTCTAGTTACACTATTTTTGTGTATAATCTTTCAAATGTAATACTTTGTACATCCTAGTTTTGATTTACGGTATCTTCAAACATTATCATTTTTCTTAATACCATATTTACTACCAAAGAAGAACATATGGATCTACGCAGTGTGAAGATATCCACCCCTAAAGTGAAGTATATAAATATATGCAATGTAAGAAGATTTTGTTCGCGAGAATTGTTTGTCAGACAATTCCTCAACCAACGAGTCCTGCATTTTTAGATTTTTTAAGATCCGACAGATGTGGGAATCAAACTCCCACTCCCTAGATTATTAGGTGCGCACGCTAACCCCTACGCTACCTGGAATATAAAGGGGAGATTATAATTATAGGCGACACGAATATACGATATTATAATGATAAACTAAACTTAATTGCAATGATGGCAAAAGATAGTGAAGTTTCTAATAAGCAAAGTTCGCCCCTCGGTGGGATGGGTTGACTTTGTGTGAATAATGAATTTATTTATACAAGATAAGGTTCATAATTTTCACAAAATTTACGGCGATCATTGATAGCCAAAAAGTTTGATTGACATTTGGTATCTCAAATACAGTGAAAATTTATAGACACTAGACACTAAAGTTCAATCTACAATAATAACAGTCGATTTACTTATATTTTTGCGCCATGGTATACGGTAAAGAAGCTTTAAATTCGTAGTAAACACCAACATACTTTGGTGGGTAAATAATTGCAGACATTATGTTGCAGCAGTCTACCGAAATCGTTTATTTTGTAACGGAACCAGATAGTGTATCACCGCGAGCGCAGTTATATCAAATAATAAATAAAATAAATCAAACACAACGGAAAAGAAGCACAATAGAAACGGGAACAAAATAATAACGTCATCAATAGTGGGCAAACAATCGAGAGGGTGCAACCGGAAGTGGTATGTTTCCTCCGTCGCATTTCCGGAACTCGGAACTTCCGGACGACAGCCCGTTACTTCCTATTTATATATCTGCTTTTACTCTATATACTTTTGAATTATATTTTTATTTGTTTAGCGATACGAAGTAGATAGTTAAAGGGATATTTATAGTATAGTAAATAACGTAATACGATATGAAATATAATAAAAAGCTTTCTCTTTACTTAGATATATATATTTCTAATTTATAAAACAATTGTAAATTCAGTGGTATTGGTTATGTTCAAGTATTGTTTACAACCAAATAGTTGGTTGTTTGCATTAACGACACGTGCCGCAAATACAGATAATCAAACATGTATCAAGGTTATACCGTATATATGAGTATTTTAGAGAAGTAAAAAATAAATTAAACTTCTTTGGGTAGACTAAAATATATTCAATGTAAAAAAAACGCAAATAACCGTAAAATAAAAGCTTTTTTGTTACTATGTCCTCTGTGAAATTGGAGCATACTATATCATAATGTAATATATATCCACGATGTCGATATGGCCCCTTTTAAAATGGAATACATTAATCTCCTTGATGTAAAACCTTGATAGATTTACGAGAATCGGTTGTAAGCAAATCTTTCAATTGTACTCCATTCCATACTCATTAGTATTCCGGGCCGGTATTTTTTAAAATATTGTTTTGCCTAATCAAGATATTTGAACTCGGATTTACAGAAATTAATAATAACAGTATAACATGTCTCCCCGGTAGCGTGGTTGGTAGCGTGCGCGCCTTGCGATCCGGGAATGCGCGTTCGGTTCCCCATCTGTCGGATTTTTAAAATCTGAAAATACAGGACTGGATGCCCATTGGATTGAGCAAATGTCTGATAAACGATTCTCGTGAAAATAATCAGCCAAGATGTCTTCATATTGCGGAAGATCCATATACTCTACTTTCGGAGTGGATATCTTCACACTGTGTATATACATATGCTCCACTTTGTAAGCGAATATGGTGTGTAAAAATAAAACGAATTATCTTCAGTATAGAAATGAATGTGACTTGAAGAATCTAGTATAAATAAATCTTTAACAATGTCTTTAAATGCAATATTAATGGTTAAAATAATATGATGATTTTTAATATGAATAGTATTTTTTTACCATGTCCGCTCTGAAAGTTGAGTATATGGATCTCCGTAATCTGAAAACATGTCTTGACAGATTATTTTTCGTGAGAATTGGTTATCAGACAATTGCTCAACCAGTTCTGTATTTTCGGATTTTATTAAATCCAGCAAATGTGGAAGTTGACCATTACCTGGATTCAAAACATGCACGCTTACCTCTTTGCTAGTGGAGAGATATTACTTATAATAGGGATTAATTATGTGTAATATAATACGTTAATTCCGTGTGAAAATATTTCTTATCGGGGTAGATCGCAATATGTGTGTCACGGAATCCGGTGTCATGACAAAAACATATTATTAAGTGTCTGGATCTTTATATCTATTTGGGATACTGGCAAGTTGAAGATAATTATCAATAAGTGTATAACCAAGCTTTAGATAGTGCATTTTACTTCGCGTCATATTCGTTCAACGTAAAGGCGTATTCAGACAGTTCATTACTTGCCACTGCGCATACTGTTATTATATTGCATTATTCTATAGCACCCTTTCAAGTTTAAATGATAAAAAAAAAATTAACGTGGTATGGTAATTTATTTAGCTGTTAGAACCATCCGGCTATGCAACATATTTACGGCGTGATATGGCGAGCGTGATGATCTCTTCACATAAATTGCATGACCAAATAAGTCTCCATTTTTCAATTGCCTTTTTTGTCTCATTTTTTTCAACTTCAGTACACTTGAGTGCGTGGTAACCTAAGTCTTGGGTAATTTATATTTAGTCCCGGGACATTTCCGTCAAATAAAGTAGATCGCTTCTCAATATCACAGCTCTGGGATACGCCTGATTAATACCAGATGTAAGTACGAGGCGGTGGATGGTGGGCACATTAGGCAGTAATTTATTTACCATACTATTTTTAATGTTATTTTACCACTATATATGCTATTTTTACTGTTTTTGAATTATTAAGTAAGATAATTTATTCATTGTAAATATTGTCCCCAATAGCTGGAAGATTAGCGTGCACGCCACTAGGGAATGCGAGTTTGCTTCCAACATCTACCGAATCTCCAAAAATGCAGGACTCGATGCCCTCTAGGTTGAGCAATTGTCTGGCAAACAATTCTCATGAAAAATAATGGCGTGGGTCCATTTACTCCACTTTCAAAGCGGACACCTTCACAATATGTAGATCCATATGCTCCACGTACGGAGCGGAAACGGTAAAAAATAAAATATTTATTTGAAGTAACTAAATGTATCGTATCGCAATAACTATGATAAATCTTAACGAAATAATATTTAATATTTATCCGATCGATGCTTTTTTTTACATTATAATAGGTTTATTTCTCGGCATTGCTTCCTTCAAAATCGTACAAAATCATTCGTTATTCTCTATAATTAATTTTTATTTGCGAATTTATTTGAATATTTTGCTGCAGCTTAATAAAATTATTTCTAGTGTCGTTTTGATTATTAGCCGTCACCAATTTAAAGCAAATACTCGAAAATAATCACTAGGTCTTCCCGTAAAATTCTTTACCTCTGAAAAGTTTAAAGTTAAAAATAAAACACTTAATCTAGAAATAGCGGCTAACATAACATGTCTACCGCATACTTGTAAGACCTCTATGTCAAAATTTTACTTAAGCCTCATTTATTAATAAATACCTAGTAAACCCATTATTTATAAGTTGCTAGTTACTCAAATATTCATCTCAATAGAGTTGCAAGCAATTGCCGTATGATTATTTGCTGATAAATGGTTTTAAAATAATCTTTCGTAAAATTTTACAATAGGAAGTCTTAACTGTAAGCTAAACGATGTGCTTGTTCGATTCGTTACTGTCCACTATTTGAGATGATAGACAGTCAGACACATCTATTAAATTTTCTGTTTTATAGTATAGATATATAATAAAATACTGAACGGATACGAATGCGACACTGTTTATGAACGGGCATTAAAGAAACTTCAATATAAATTGCATTCACGTTATTACGACCCGACTCATCCGTGACAAAATGTACAATTTCGCTCACGGACAAGACGCCATCTAATTAGGGTACTGGGCCTATTAAAAATGGCGATACCTGCACAGGAGCTGAGCAATTAAATTCATAGATCTTCGTGATATTGAGTATTTATTTATTTTTGCATAACGTGTAGACAGGTGAAGGCAGACAGGCATTATTCGATGACTGTCTCGTCTGTCGATATGAGTGTACAGACTAACAAGTTTTATACATATTGCATAATATATAAATTTAATATAAGCGCATTACATTATTGCTTTTTTGTTAAAGACGTTTTTAATTAATATCGACGTGTAGTTTAATAATAATTAAATATTATAATCGACTTTAGCAAGGACAAAAGACGTAACCTTCAGTGTTTTCAACATTGTTTTTTTCGATAATAGCAATGTATATAACTCAATACAGGTTCTGTAAGGAGGACGTAAGCTGCAAATGCCAAATTAGTATCTAAATTTAGCTTTGGAAGTTTGAAAAAATGATGGTCTGTTAAATTTGAGACCAAGAGAAAATACTTTCTATTCGTTGTGTCTACTTATTATTTTGAATCTGGCCCATCGTTTTTTGCCCCTCCTGTAAATTTCATTCTGTGTGGGTTACATCCTTATTGTTTTCCTTTCGTCAAATGTATGAAATGAACTTTCGACACACTTACATATTTTTTATTTCACGCGTTGAGAACAATACAAATTATTGATTTAAACCATTCACTATAAAAATGGCATATAATAAAAACAAAAGAATTCAAAATGTTTAAATATTTTTATAAATTATGTAAATTTTAAAAAAAGACGTATAAATAGCAAAGTACACATCACAAAACCAACAGTGAAAAAAGTAAACGATAAGATATTGTAGATAACATAATATAACCTTACCTAACTTATCTGCACCTAAATGTCTCTGTATTATAAGCTGATTTTGTTGATACGACATCTATTTTAGTGGGATTTTCAACCATGAACTTGAATAAAAATCGTATATTTTAGTAGTATCATTAATTTTCATTACGTTTCAATAATTTGACTTCGCTAAATGTTTATGTACATAAGTTTTTATAAGATTATTATTTACATATAATATTTATACTTCAAATATTATTTAAATATATTTTTAATGTTTCACGGGTAACTGAGAGATAAGCGTGGGCGCATACATCGCAAGTTCAGCAAATCAATTATCATCAAGTCTTTAGTGGTCGTTTTCGTGCCATTAAGATCCATATGTTCCACTTTCAGAACGGACATGAAAAGTGTGCGTACTAACACAAACAAAAAGTATTATGTAGTATCGATCTCACCAACACATACATCATCGTCTATTAGAGGTTAAAATTAGGTGTACTTATCTATGATAATATAAATATGATACTTTCTGGAAAGCTACTGAAAATTACAAGCTTTTCAAACAAAAGCACCAACCAGTTATGATCTATGACGTTTTTATTATAACTGTATCATTCTGAAAGTGGTTTTATTTTTAAATTTAGAAAGAGATAAGATTGTTCGTTTTTTTTTTATAATGTGAGACTCTCGACTAATTTGACGGTCATTTCCTAATTGGCCTGTCAACCTTTCCATTAAAAATTTCTATAAAATTTCACGGTATGCTGCCCATTCCCAAATGAATCGATTATGATTCTCGTTTAAGAATTCTCACGAAAGATATTTTTAATTAAAAATAAGTAACTGCTATAAGTAAAGATACTACGTACAGATTTATCAAGAAAGAATGTAGTTGAATTCTTTTACGTAACAATGCTCTTTCAAATGGTTTAATGTTGGTAACGTAATCGTAATTACTATTATTGTCGATTGTTTGGTAAATTTGTCATGTTTTTGATAGCTGCATAACAAAGGCAGGGCTGGATGTCCAATAGGTTAAGAAATTGATTCACAACCAAAGCTTTCGATGTGCGTCTTATTTGGAGCTTAAGCATTGTAAAAATAAGAATTATCGACAAAATTTTGCACTGAAACTGACATTTATATCGACTGTGGAAAGTAAAAAGGACGTAAGCCATATAAAACAAATTTTACAGGCGGCACAAAAAACGCTTATTTGAAGACAAAACATTACATAGAAACAACATTGAAGCTCCCGAAGACTAAAACTGGTATCGTATTAACTCAATATTTTTTTTTTTTTTTACCATGTTCGCTCCCAACGTGGAGCATATGGATCTACAC
>JAGVSQ010015755.1:0-10011 GCA_022683975.1 Rhyacophila evoluta
ACAAACGAACGAACGAACGAACATACATATTTTGACTTTTATATATTAGATATAAAATCGATGTATAAAGATAAATCAAGTTTCTCAGCTGGAGTAAATTTAACTGAAATAATCCAATGATAAGTAAATCTTAGTTTTACTTTCTTTTCAATCTTACAAGTTACTTACAACCTTTTGTGGGTCTTAACCGCATAGTATACGCCCTAGCTTCGTGAAGTTACGCACATACGTAGGTATAATGTATACAGCCTAACACTACGTGACGTAATTACTATATTGGTATAAAATGAAACTCGAGGTGTTATTATTGACCTCCAATTTCTTAATTATCCAGCCGTGCTAATGGACCATATCTTTCAGAGTCGAGTAAAATAGAAATATTTTATTACTCCAATGTCCGGTCTATGGTAAATTATTATCGGAAAGTTAAAAAAAAGATCCTTCGTTTTAAAATTATAGCTTGAATAATATTTTATATATTCTTTTTTTCTTTATACAAAGTATTTATATCTGTTTATCTTTCATGACCTCTTCTTATAAGAAGCAGATGTCAAACATATCGATTAGTTATTCTACAAACTAGCCACAATCAAAAAACAGATATTAACGTCATTTTATTCAGCTTTAATTTTTCTATCGCACATATAACGCACAAAATTCGCAAAAAAAAAACGAAATACGTAAAATCACCCGCAAACGCCAGCCAACTCGGTGGAGTAACATACCCATTCACCAAAGCTTTTTAACATTTAAACATTTTACCGAAATTGAGTTGGCTGGTTTACAGATTGAACGTTCAGGATTTTTGATAAATTATCAATCAAATTCTTATATTGTTTCAGTATCTCTAAACTATTTTTAAAATATCACGTGGATTGTATACGACGGCTTTTCTCGGTACCAAAAAATCGCCAGCAAAAATAAAAAAATATCCAGGATTCAGACTTTCCTTAGGCAACCGCAGCATTATTTCAACATGTTTCAGTGTCGCTACATAGCTTTAATGTGAAACAATGCTGATTGGCCTTGTTTTTTTATCTTTGAGTTTTCCAGAAAGTTAAAACACATTACCCTCATTTATTTTCAAGACAGTTTCTATCTCATAATGCACATTTTTCAACGACGGTAAAAAAAAGAGTTGATATTGCCAATTGCAAGGTTGGCAGTACCGTTGGAATCATATAAATATTTTAGTTTCGATTTGGAATATTTTTGATCAAACAATTTAATACAATATAATTTTCATTTTATTCTACCTTTTTATCACCAGTTTTCACGATCTTTAAGTTTAACTTCGGTAATTGTATGCCTCGGCCAAATACGTAACAAAATATTTACTCACCAAACCCAAACATTGTAATACTACGATCTTGCACCTTTAAAAAAAACTTGTTACAAAAAGAAAAGTATTTATTATAAAAATATAGAGCAAATTTAAAAACCCAAGCTGAGTTTTAAGTGAAAAATGACCAAGTTGAATTTAACGTATCAATTTTTTTTAATGTCTTTGTCTTATATACGATGTTTTTTTATCAAAATTGTGATGCAAAACAGCTATGTGAATAGTGAATAACTTTATTGGGTAACATATCTATAGCCTAGGTCTAGTGCATGAATTAATGTGTGATTTAAAATAAATCCTTAGGCTACATCGTTTTTCAAATTCTTTTATCAACTTTTACATTTAAAATGATTTTTGCTCTAATTTACATTTTATTTTTTGATATACGAAAATGCTTTTCTCATTCATTGTGGCATGACATTTTAAAATAAATGTAGACGCAAAGATTACAGAACAATTGTTCTGTTATCACAAACAACGATATATCATTGCTTAGCGGTCAAAGGGTTAAGTACTACTTTATACATTTCAAGCTTATATATAACATATGTATAGAGTATTTTTTCTTCAGTAGATTAAAAATTATACCAACAAAGTTTTAATCAATTATTTTCATTTAAAGTACACTTAAAAACAGCCTTTTGGAGTGATCTTTAAAAAAGCTTTTTGATTTGAACTTTACAATTTTCTCTGAACAAGCAAACTTGTTAAAAAGGCATCTAAAAACTTGTGCATTCATTCTTTGATTATTTTTATATGATTTTTTATTATTTAATGGTTAATATTCAGACTTTATTTTTTTTTGTGAAAATCTACTTTGAAAATAACAATTTGCGTCAGTTATTGGTGTATCGAATATGATATTAATAATTGATCTCTATATCAAGACTTTTCAAAAAAAATGAAAAAAATCATATACGTAGACGCACGTATTATAAAACTAACAAAATATGGATGCTTCTGTCTGTCACATGAGCACCTCCCAACCGGTGAAGAGTAACGACGTGAAATTTCCACATGTCATTTTGATTAATATTTTAAAGTCAACTCGTTTAATTTAACTTTGAATATCATCACTGATAGCCAACAAAATACTTTGAATATTGCATACAGCCAAGTATTAAGTTATATATGTAATAAAAGGAAGACTAAAATTAGTTCGAATTGAGAATAAGCATGAATCTATTCCCCGACAAAATCAGGTAATAAAGATAGTATACAAACGAGGTCATAGTTCCTAAGTGAACTTGTTCCACTATGCCAAAATTGAAAGGAGAATATTTTTAACGAGCATTTTTCGTGTGATAGAACCATATAGCATTTTCTTCAGAGTTTATTTTTGTTTTCAAGATTTTCGAAATAATTTTGTCTACTGGTTTACATGCTATATGCTTCTTATATACAAGAAATACTTTGAACCTCTGAATTTTGGCATAGTCTCCATTTCACCATTATTCTTCATCCTCGCGTAGAATAATGACGGGTGTATTATTTAAGAAACTATTATATTTTCAAATGATACGATCTGACTGTATAAATATGATTTCAGTTTGTATTTTTAAAAAAATACGGGGAAGAGTAGACATTTAGATGGAATTATGATTCCATGTATGTTTATACGAGCATGTAATTTTATAACTTAATAATATCATGTAGGCTGACCACGATTCAAAATCTTCCCCGGCACTGCGTTGATGGCCCACTTACAAATATTCATTTCGCAACAGGTAGGGTATGTGCCTCTAAATCGGCACGTTAGACCCCTGCAACCTCTCCCGTCTTAATAGACAGTTAACCTTTGGCTTATGTGAGATGGGGTGACATTCCGCTTCACCCTTTTTTCGGAACTACGGGAGTAAAATAAAATTGAACAGGGGCAGAGGTGTAAGTGCCGATCGGATTTATGGATTTTTCCGGCGTCTATTTGGAATGGCGCGCAATACGTGTATAATGCTTTAATAGTGTCCGAGAACGACAAATAAAATATCAATTGCTCTTTATTTATTTTACATGGTAACAAATACAATTTTTCATCATTGATTCTCTATAAATATAAAAAAAAATGTTATATTTCGCATTTAGGCTTAGAAAATTTTCAACACCATCATGACCTCGTAAAACACGTAGAGATTTATGTCTTCTTTCTTTCAAACACAGCACCATTTCCCTTCTCGTTCTTCATATGCTATTCTATGTACTCAGATTTTTAAGCCTTAGATGCTACCAGCAAGTCGGGAAATTCGATGGTAAACTGCACTGGCTTCGATTATCGTCTTCTTGGCGTGGTGCGCGAATAAAAGTTTACCATCTAAAAGTATACCAAGACACGTGACTTTATCTAGCACTGACTTTAATGATACTTATGCTGATTTTGGGTGGCTTTAATTTGGAATTACCACTATTTTTAGGAGAATATCTTCCGTTTCATGTGGCGAAAAAGTAAGTTTATTTCTGAATCTCTAAGCTAGGATAGTTTCCAGTACCTTGTTAGCAAAGAGTCTAAGTTCCGCTATTGTTATTCATTATGCTGAAATCAGATGAGAGGGAAATACACAGAAGGTCATCAAAAATGAAATTCCATAATAAAGGACCCAAGATTATAAGGGTAGAAGGTAGCGTTTCTAGTGATTACCGTGTTGCCAGTACCGTAAAAGACTGATATATCACTGACGTAATCACATATGTGTCTCTTGAGATACATTTTAGTCCGAGTTTGCATAAGACAATGGACTGTAGAAAAAACCAGCATTTTTTTTAAAAAAATCCGAACACGCACTTCTTAGGAGACGTGGAGGAATATGTTATCACTGAGTGAATGGCATTTTCAGAAGATTTACCTGGTCTAAAACCAAACCAAATTGGTTTGATAAGAGCGTTGCTATTTCCGCCAGATGAGTTTCAAGGCTATAGCTGATTATTCGCTCTAATATCTTTGCCTAGTGTTGGCAAAACTGTGAGAAGATTGTAGGCTTTAGGATCAAAAAGAGGACGATTAGAGATGACCATAAGAACGTCCCTTTTCCAGCAGTTAAGGACACTGCCTATGGTTAGCCAGTCGCAAAAAAGAGAGGTTACTTTTGGCGCAGCGATAGCCTAAGTGTACTTTTCAATGAAGCTATGAACGCAGTCTGGACCGGGTAGTTTTCCGTTATGAAGTTTATAAAGAACTATAATTATTATTTAAGTGATTACCCTATTCTCATTTCTCATACATCCGATATTCACCTGATTAATTCATTCCACACACTGACTGCTAATTCATTTTACAAACTAAAAAATCACAATTATACTATGATGCAACACCCATACCGCAACAGCATACCGCTGCCTGCAGAAAACCAAGTGGGCGCAATAATTCAAGCATACGTGGAAACATGTAACTCTGCACTTAATTACTAACCACACAGTGAATACTAATATGCATTATATTATTTTGGAAAGTGTAAATTTGCAAGGATTCTTCCCATATATATATTATTAACTGGTAAACTACTTGATATCTCTAGAAAATTGTCTTTATATAAGTTCACCTTTCGTGAACAGAAGTGAATCACCAATTTCAGTGCATTTAAAGTATTCATTTATAATTTATTTTTCCATATATTGAATTTGCTTTCTTGGTAAACGACTCAATTTTTTTTTCTTCAGGGTAGGGTAAGCGTGCGTGCATAAGGTTGCGGGCTCAAATCTTACAGCCAAAAGATCTTTCAAAAAATCTAAAGTAATATAACTGAGTGCCTTGCCTAATGGGTTAATTTTATTCAATCGGAAAAATTCTCATGAAAAATAATCTCTCAGATATAACACTGCTAAAAATTTTGAAAATCTACACTGGCATACATATGCTCCACTTACAGAGTTGATATAATACACCTGTACAATAATATTAAAATATAAAACTCATTTTCAGTGATGCGTTGCATTTTTTTTTTTGTTTTTTTGAATTAAGCCTTTTTGAGGTTTATACGTAGAAATACCGTGATAAAAGATGAAAACAAGAGAGAAAGACGTGACCGGGAATTAGCTACGTGGACATCGCGTGCAATACAATACAACCCATTAAAAATATTTCTGATACTTTCTTTATTGCTAACGTCAGCTTTGTCAACTACTGTGATTCTTACCAACATAAAGAAATGTTAATAAAGAGAACTTTAGCATCCAAAGAATAAATATAGTATGCATTTAATAAATAAGTTTAAATATTTGACAGATCTTTAATTTTTTAAGTAGTTAATATTTTAAAAGGTAGGTTTAAGGTTAGATTAATAGGCATATCAGTATGTATACACATTCTGTATACAGACTAAAGACTCAAAAAAACAACCCTCATATTTATAGAAGTTAACACGTTAATTATTATTTGAAGCGTATAATATGTTAATGAGTGGCATTTAAAATAAACTATAAACAATAGTATGTGATACATACTCGTATGTGCTCTATTATTATCAGCTAAGGTATGATTAATAAGGGATAAGCTATGCATAAATTACGAAACTGAAAAGCAAACACTGAACGTCAAATTTGGTAAATTATATTCCAGGAAAACTTACCGCAAATGTGTCCCACTCAAGATCAGGGATGGTCAACATTTAATAATTAAATGAAATTTAATAAAAAATTTTAGCAATGTTCACTCTGAATGTAGAAGTTACAGACTTTTGCAATATAGAGGCCCACTTTCACAAACTATTTCAAATTCATCGGATATCAATCGTTTGCATTTCTATTTTATAATTTGTATTCAACCGTAGGTTGGATGTCAACCAAGTGATTGATAATAGTAATGATCCGAGATATCCAACATTCATAAAGAGATGATACTCCCTAAATTAAATTTTGCTCAGCAACTAACGAAAAAAAATGTTTTTCTTTTTAAATGACTGGATATTTGTAGAAATGTAACAAATCATTAGATACGTTTTTATATTTTAAACAAAATACTTACATATATATATTAAATAAATTTAAAATCAATTATACATTTGCAAATAATGTTTTAACCTCAAATCAAAATTGCATACTAAAATAGTAACTAAAGTACATGTGTGTTATAAGTTGATCATTCCTGCTTAAGTTTGACGTTTTCTATTACACTTTAACATTACGTATTTAAAATTAAATTTCACAAGGAAAATCTCAAGCTAAGGTTACGTGTCAATTTTTAGTCATTATTTTTATATAATTATTATGGGTAAATATAGTACATGCGAACTATAAAACTCTAATATATTCAAATTAACCAAATTACACAGACTAAATCTAAAACAACCTTTTGATGATATCCACAACACTTTACACTCTTAAATAGCTTACAACGTTAAGCAGCTAACAAAAGCCAAATCAACATGTATATAGATTACCAAATGAAAATAGTTAAAAGTAAATTCCAATTTAATTCAGGTAACTGAAAAATCAATTTTCGAAATTATAGCCTAAATTCCGTGTTCTTCTCTTCAAAGTTTTATCAATGCTTCCCTTTTGCACGGTGTAAGCACGAAATTCTCCCCATCACTATGTCAAATTAATCCAGGTTGTCTGTAATATTGTTTATCGATTGTACCGACAAAAATACGACCGTCTGGGGCCTAGACTTAGATACCGGGATATATTTATTGCGTTTTATCTTTAACGGGGGCGTACTGTATTATTTTATTTAGAAAAACATACTAAGAGTATTCTAGGAGAGTATTAAGAATTTTCTAGCCGTGCTGTTCCAAATCTAACATTTTTCCTTCTATTTTTAAAAATTTAGTTTTTTTTTATACCATGTTTCCTCCCAACATGGAGCATGTGGATCTACACAGTGTAAAGATATCCACTCTGAAATAGAAGTATATGGATCTCCGCAGTGTGAAGAAGACTTATTTTTCACGAGAATTGTTTGTCAGACAATTACTCAACCCAATGGGCATCCAGTCCTGCTTTCTAGGATTTTTTTAAATCCAACAGATGGGGATTCGAACCCGCGTTCCCCGGATTGCAAGGCGCGCACGCTACCAACAAATTTAGTTACAAAACTAAATATATCGCATTTTTTCCAATCATTGGATTATTCAGAAACTTTTAAATTTCACGTTTTTGCTTGATTACTCTCTTTGAAATATTCCCGGGAATATTATCCTAAATTTATACCCAAGTACAATTTAAATTAAACCTTTATTAAATATAACGCTATTTGTTCAATGAAATTGTTATTTGAAATAAATAACATTGTATTTTTAAGATAAGTAGACAAATTATGATTATCTTTAAAGACGCGTTATCTACTTAAATATTATTACTAACTTTGCATGTTATTATTATACTATAACAACAAATTAAAATTATTTTTACCATACGGGTTAAAAGCTGTAATCACAAAATTCACCCGTGTATCGAAAAGGTTAAAGCCTGTTGTTTAAAACAGCTTTCAAAACAACCTAATCTGAACAGTGTCAATGTAATTTTTACAGATTTAGTATATATACACAGGTGTGTATGTATTCTTGTTGCTATTGTTCCCTTCTGACTAAAGATAAGTTATCCATAATAACTTTTCAATTTGGACGCCATTGGAAGGCTGTATACACAAGGTAGGACCCTTAGATAAGCCGGATTATCCTCGGGCCGCGAATCGAAGGACTCCAGTCACGTTCTTTGACATTACCAGCTTAAAGCCTTCGATCGGCGAAAGCTAACTTTCAGGCGATTAAAATTCGTACGGTTTCCTGAAGAAAAAAACACACACACAAACATAACTACAAATATTAACTTTTACTTTCACTGTAAGTAACATGTTTTTATACGTTACATGTAAACGACATTTATGATGTTAGCATTTCTTGCTGATATAACAAACGATGATATATCGTTAGTTAATAATGAAAGGGTTAGAAAAATATTTTGTTAAGGTATAAGATTTGATTTAAAGAGTCTATTTAATTTACATTTACTAAGATATATTTATTACCACGTCATGTATTTATTAGTTTTTCAAACTATTTTGATAATTACAATATACAAATGCAGTACTCTGCATATTTATTGTTTGTATATTCATACCATTATAATATTGAGACTAGTAAAATCAAATCATTGATAGAGTATACAAATCTGTTATTAAATTCTAAATTATTTAAAACTGGTAAACTTCCATATGTGAAGTAACTAGGAAGTTTACCAGTTTTAAATAATTTAGAATTTAAAACCAATTTCCATCAAGCACCATCAGTCGAAAATATTAATTATTTAAATCTGTTATTATTACAATTCTTCAACCACTGTCGGTTGATTTTTAAGAAATGTCTTAAGTACGCTCATGTTTATATATATATTTATAGATGTTTGCTCCCAAAGTGGAGAATATGGATCTACACAGTGTAAAGATATTCACTCTGATAGTAGACTATATGGATCTCCGCATTGTGGAGATGTCTTGTTAGATTATTTTTCACGAGAATCGTTTGTCAGACAATTACTCAACCCAATGGGCATCACTATGAATATAAATATATATAAATTAGTATTTTCTATGTATTATTTTTTAGGAAAAACTACTACGGGGTTCTTTATGTTAAATAAAGTGTAATATAGGGGGAGTTCCTTTTTAATACATTTTTATACTAGATTTTATTTTAAGTGTTAATGGTTTCGCAATACTATTAACCTCATTTATGCCTTCACCGCAATTCCAGTAACTAACACAACGATTCAAACCCATTTTCTTAAAAACTAGGTTTAAACTGAACTTTAAATTCAAGCCGCCCGCGTAGGGATAAAGTGGGCGGCAAAACTGCGCCCTTGCGAGCTCTCGAGTTCCGCCGCCGCCTAAACGGTTAGTGTTTTATATGCCGAAGGGATTTATGTTATTACCGCTCATATTTTTAGCTGTTACGCCACCAGCGTCCGCCGCTGTATAGCTTCTTAAATGATGGAAAATTTGAAGAAAATATTCAGGGCACGTCTGGAGCACCCCTTTAACCCGCGTGGCGCCGCGCACGCCCCACGCCGCTGAGGTCAGAGGCTGATGTAATCCTTAAAAGCTCGCGGTTGACCTTATTACTCGGTAGTAAGTGCAAGTTTTGCAGATGCGTCTCTATAGTGAATTACTATAGAGAAAGGTGTGCATTTATGGAATTGTATTGTTATTCCAAGCGATGTTATAATATCGGTCGAGATTGAAGATTCATATCGTAAATAAAATTTCATGATTTATTACGAGAATTCGAAGAACGAAAAAAATTATATCATTTTGTTCATCTTAATATATCATAATGACAAAACATTATTTAGACGTTTTATTTATGTGACATGAATTTTATCATATTATCCTCTTATTCTAGGTGAGTGATATGTGGATAAATTTTCTCAAAATATTAAAGTCATTCTACAGTGAAAAATAGTCTAGATCACTACTTAATCTTAATATTTTAATAAATAATGTCAAACTAGTGTGATATATTAAAATATCATTGAAGCTCACAAGAAATTAAGTTTTATAGTTTAAGCTAAGCTTGCCGGTCGCATTGTTTTAAGAAAATCACATTTTTTAAATTTATTAATTTCTTTAAAAAAGTAAAAAAGAAATAAATATTCAAAATAAAAGTTATTTTATTTCGAAATTGTTTACTTTTTATATTTATGTAAATCTAGGTAGTTGCACTGTCAAAAACCTAAAAATAACG
>JAGVSQ010015756.1:0-10011 GCA_022683975.1 Rhyacophila evoluta
TGATCTCACATATGGAAGTTTACCAGTTTTAAATAATTCAGAATATATATATATAATAAGCCCGTGGCGTCCGTTGCTATGCGATTCTCAATCGCGCACGCTTACCAACTACGCGAAAACATAAAATAAAAATCCTACACAAAGCAATCTAGTTAAAACAAACATATCAAACTACATATCGGTACACGTGTGCGGGAAAATCGCTATACAGAGTTCACAAACGAATTATTTTCGTGAGCATCTCCACTTTCTCTGATCCTTCTTCAAAATCCGCTAAATAGCAAAATGTGTGCCGCGCAGCATGTCGAATTAGATGGCTTCGGGCCGCAGGAGTGCCGTAAAATATTATTACGAGCCCCTCGGCGTAAAAAAAACGCCTCTGGCCGTATATTATTATTACGCTTCAGATAAAAGTATATTACACGTCTCCTTTCTTGTAATAAAATAGAATTTTGACTGTTACATTTATAGATATATAATATATCACGATATAAGAATCGTCTGTATCACCTACGAAATTATTATTGAATAACCTAAATATCTATTCCATGAATGAGTACAGACGACACGAGACTACGAACTCTAGCCCCCCGATTTATTAATTCACAAGCGGGCGCTTTACCACTGTTACTTGATGGACAACGACGTAATACGAAATTCACTGTATTCTTTTTAAAACCAACAGACGATAGTTCATATTATCTTAATGCTTATAATAAAATGGGCAGAATTATTATTTTAATTTTAATTTAATAATACAAAATAGTAATCAATAATCAATTGACGTATTGCATCATATATTTATCACAAAATATAAATTAGGATTATGTTCAAAAACATGTGAATTTTTTATGATGGTAGTACTTTTTAAATTAGCGGTTGAATTATGTTTTTTTTAATATGGCAAGATTTTTACGGTTCGATAACACCAAACAATTATAATGACGAACTTTATAAGGAAGCAATAATATTATGTATCTGTCAGAAAGTGAGCGTACTTCGTGCCGATTTTTCCGAAACCGATGCATATTTTCAGGTCAAGCGCGATGCCACTTAGAGATAATATTTTCCTGACCTTCCGTTGATGGCGTGCGCTACATCTCGACTAGTTTAGTGGTCCCAGACCGACTCCGTGCTTAATTTTTAAAGCATGCCGAATTTAATTTTTGTATTGTTCCGGTATTTGGCGCCAAATATGCTTAATGCGGTTTTCGAGATATTTCTGAAAATGGAACTAGAGAGTTTTATCAGTCAGTTATAGACAATACAGGCAAATTGACATTTAAGCGTGTTCATGAACACATTAAATATTTTTTTAATCGGGAGAAATTTTGACTCAATATAACTGTGCTAAAATAATTTATAATAATTACGAATTAAATTTATTAACAACTTCAAATGAGTGTTTAGACTTCATTATACGACAGTTAAACCCATATCACAATGGATGCAGGCATACAATCCGATGCCAAACAATCTGTAACAATGTATATCGTTAGTTAATCTATGGTGGACAGCTGTCAATTAAAACAAAAGTACAGCGTTAAATAATTTATATTGTAATACTTTATACATTTTGAAATTCAGTGAAATATTGAACCTTTGGGAGACTTTTGTTTTAAATTAAACTTATTTGTCAGTTGACAAAAATATATACCGGTATATGGCTAATTCTCCTATCTAAAATAATTGACAAAATTGAACATTTGAATTTCGAAACTTGTGATGTTTGGTTAATTGGTTAATAGTATTGCCATTTGTACAAACATATTTTCAAGATATAAAATCAATTTTTATATTTGGTAAAACCATCAGTTATTTACAAATTTTCTACAAAAAAAAAGCATTAAATAAACTCCAGTTACGTTGATTTACATTGAACCTCACTCGATCAACGTGACAAAAATACACAAAACACTTGACCTTTTCAGAGTGTGTAATTGTGAGGAAGTAGTATAATACGTATGTACACAATAAAACAAAAAAATAAAAATTTTCCGATAGCATCAACGGGTTAAAAGGTCGTTGCTTATAAAGTTTAATGCGAAGGAAAAAAGAAAAAAGAGTCAACCAGGCGAAATTAAATATTTTAAGGCGGCTGCCTGTAATCGACTTAAAATTGTACACTAAGCAAACTTGGCAATATTAAATAACTTTTTAATACCAGTTTACACGTAACAGCATACTTATCGGGACGAGGGCAAAATTTAAAAAGACCAGGCACAACCTGCATTAAATAAATTAAGACAATACGAAGTTAATTTCACATTTTTACATCAATACACATACTATTTACACGATGTTTTAAATACATTTATATAATTAGATACGGATTTATTGATAAATTTGTAAATTATGAAAATAGCTATAAAAATGCTTTCATCTAGCGGCGAGACGATCTCGATCGTTAATGAAAACGAGTAATGATTGTAACATCAGCAAATATATTTGTTAAAATTATCGTTTATTATGTATTACATATTTTAAATAATCTTGAATATACCTAAATCCGTACTTTGTTTTTCGATTTTTTAAATAAAAAAATACTTTCGTTTAAAATCTAGATATAAATCTTTGTGAAAATCGTACACTATTTGCACGAAAAAAAAATAGCTAGCGAGACGGCGATAGATTTAACCATTCAAATATTCTTTACACATAGTTAGGTAAATAATAAAGAAAATATAATATTTCTTATAATAATGGCAATACTAGACGCGTTTGTTTCGAACGCTATTCAAAATATTACCGCGAACGTTCAGCTATCGCGTATTTATCACTGTTATCCGCCAGTATTTCCCTCACGATTCGCGGTCTGATTTACACAGGCCGGGCACGCATTGCAGAAGACATAATCTGTTGAAAAATCACAACATGCCACCGGCGGTACAAAACGGCTTTCGCCATCGTTGCTTTCGTTAAACTCACTTTAATGGATAAAATTAATGATTCCGGTACAGAGTTTAAATACACAAGATTTTTTTATCACACAAACTATTCGAACGCCTAATATATGTCATTTTTTTCATGCAGGGGCATAAAAGAATGTTTTTTGATGGCTTGGTCGTGATTTATTTATACTACAATAGTTCCAAATAATACAAATCAGAGCAACACAACTCTCACATATCACGTATATCTACCATTCCGTTTAACACTCACCGGCTCAAAGGAGCGGAAATTGATTATGTTCAATTATAAGTTAAACAAAGACATAAATAACAGAATAGAGTAGCTGTTTACCACAAGATCGCATCTACCTAAGTTTTTATTAAGTTTTATTATAATCATTTTTACTGAGTAAGAAATTTAAATTGATTGTTTACCATTAGAAGATAAATAACCAGATTATACATATCTGCAAGCCTAGTTTCCGACGATCTGGCGTTAACCGATTTATCATATCTAATAAATACTCTTATGATGGACCAGCCACGCAACACGTGTCAGCAAAGTGCCTTTTGTTGTACTGACCAGAATCAACTACGACTTTGGTATCTGGATAGAATGCTGAAAACGTTAAAATGGTTGATTTTTATAACTACAATATATAACGAAAAGAGAATACAGTAAAACAGTATATATAAGATACAAAAAATACATATATAAAATTATAAAAACAGAAAATAGGAAGCAAAATAAAATACTAAATTTATTTTTTAAACTGAATTCTTATAGTCCTAGTTTTGTTTGGGGCCTGTTTCCAAATATTTTGAGTAGAGGTCGGTTTTTCGAAACACAAACTAGACCGTTTTATATGAGCAAGGCGTAGTGGTTGTCCACAGAAGTTGTTTAAACTTTTACATAACACGTGAAAATACGATACACAAGTGTTTCCCAAAGCTTCCACGCAGTGAGATTATCCATCGACTGCTACCTAGCCGGGGGTCATAAATATTTGCACTGTAAAACCAATTATAGGCAATTGACACAATTGACTTAATAAAACAACAGTGTGTTTAATTCCACGGCGTAATTGGGTAATAAATTATCACTCTGCTGAACAGAAACGTTGAAATTTACCTTTACAAACGGCTGCGTAAAAAACGGAATAGCTATCACGACTCAGTCGGAAGAATTAAATTAAAAATACGATTATGGACCTAAAACTTTCGTAGTTTACTCTGTAAAAGCCAAAAAGCAATTATAATACTTACAATTAATGACACATTTAACGAATAAAAATTTAATACACAATTCATCATAAAGAATTAGTATGATAAAAGTATTGTGTGATATAAAACAAATAGTATAAAAGAAGTGTAATTCAGCATCTAGGAATGAGCCAATTTAAGTGGAAGATTCTGAAATACCCATCACATATGAACCAATTTTTAGAATCTATAAGGGTGGTAAAATTCAATGGCAGTTTGTTTTATTACTCAGTTTCAGATTATCATACAAATTTCTAAGCGAGCGCACACGCAGACGACGCATAGAAATGATGGCTTTCATACAAGCATACTCGTACAATGTTGGCCATGATTTGTCGAGTCTTAATTCAAAATTACAAAGTTTGGTTTGGTATTTGCGTAATGGTTATATTTATGGTGTATGCTTCCTCTTTGATATCATCAAACAAGTAATTAACTCATATATTGTGCACGTGTAACATTTTTAGTCGGCAATGGTGTAATCGGCATATGCTCTGGGAGTCTTATGTGTCGGTTGAAAGTGAAAAACTTCTCAAGTCGGTTCGACCATTTGTCGAACCGGTCGGCCATTGCGACTTGGTTTATACGAAGGATAATTTTCTAGCTTTTAAAAAAAATGCAAATCTTATAGCGAACGACAAGGTACTCTTCTCGGCAAGGCAATGTATAATTAGTTAGAATATGAATCACGCACAATCTAGTGCGCGCCAACCAAGGTCTTGGGAAACTGCTCCTGGGACATTACTGGCACTTATAAAGAGCGCATCGCGTCCGTTATGTCATGTGGTGTGGAGACGTGGCGGGGAAAGCAAGTGTAATCAGCATAACTTCAAAGGATAATGCCTTGAAAAAACAATGACAAAACAATCCCTTAGAATGTGAAAATTTTGCGTAAAAAATAGGTTAATTTTGAAATTAATACGTAGGATATATTGTTATCAAAATTCACCGTTCTTATTACACAACAAATCTATTGGTAAATGACGACAACTTTTATATACATATTGTTCCAACTGTTACCATTAAGGGAAGGAATTTCATGTCAACCTTTGTGTATAATATATTTTACAAGATTTGACGTAGTTTGACAAACGACGTTTTGTTGGCTTTTGATGAAAACTTGGAAAGGTCGAAAAGACTGCAAAGTAGAGGTCCTCTCCCAGGGGAAAAGTGCGGCATAAAAGGGGGCGGGAAAAAGGAAATCTCCAGCGCAGGACCGGATCTAATGCAAAAACGCTTCCGCGATTCAAGAATACCCACTTAACTCTGACGAGGAGTAAGTATTGAAGTTGACTAAGTGTCTGGAAAATGGGATGCAAAATACATTGATAATAGAAAGGATCCCATAATCTTGCGAGCATTTTTAGCAGAATAGATTTTATGTTATAAGCTCAGTGTCGTTTATCTTCTCCGGTCGATACGATCGAAGACATAACATGAAATAATATGCATACATATAAAAACGTACTAGTTGGATATATCAAGGCTTTTTCAGAAACTGGAATACTCGCAATCATGCAAAACGTACGGAGGTTAATGTGAAAACGTACTTTTGGTATAAACTTTTTTCATGACGACTGATTGTAAGCAAATTGCTCTAATCATCTTTAGATTCAAACAGAGGCGCTCATTCGATGAGCCAATAAGGCAAGAACAAAGATATGGTATGTATAGCATACTTTGAAAAGCAAAAAAAAATGCGACATTGGCGGTTGGATGAAATGGAAATGGATTTACAAATTATTAGCATTAGCAATTGACGTATTAAAAAATACGATTGTGTCGGAGTTTGTATTAGATAAAGGTAAAATATAAACAACAATCAAAGCTCAACAAGCTGTTTATAGCCAAGTTTCAATGGTTAAGACTATGGTCGTGTAGAGATTTTCATTGGGCGTTTTAGCATTCACACAACGTTTTCACTCCCTATTTTTCCGACTGACAACAGTGTACAGTAAGTCCCGCCTTTATGATAAAAAAAAGAAAACGCTAAAACACGGACGTCACGTCTGGGACTAATAAAGTAATAAGGTATTCGCCACTGGCATATTTATTTAGGAGAAGACATTTGCGAACAGCATGTTTTAAATAAAGAAACAGCGAGGGTTAAAACATGCTAGCCAGAGTACGGGTTATACGTTTTAGGACAGAAGTAACAACTGCAATAATCTTTTCTTTCCTTATGAATATTTTTTTCTAAATTATTAAAATTTTCCTTGACTAAAACCGTATCTTCACAGTGGACCTAAAAGCACAGCTTTATTTAGTCGACTATTGATGTTCCATTGTTAAACAACTTTTAATCAGCGAACACCAAAGAGGCAAAAGGCGGAATAAAAAATATTTATATTGAAAAAATCGCGCAAGAAAATTATATGGTCCGATTAATTTAATTGTTCGTGAATAAGGAGTAGCTTGTGTTTAATAAATAAGATACAAACATTATGGTGTTTGAAATGAAGTAATAAACATAAAAATTTACACCCGTTATGCGGGCGTATACCATATCGTAACGAAGTGAGGCGCTCTTCAAAGTGCCAGAAGTGTCCAAGGAGCAGCTTCCCAAGTCCTTGGTCAGCGTGCATTAGACTGTGTGCAATTCCTATTCTAACTAATTATGCAATGTTAATATCTAGCCTTGTTGAGAAGAGACGTTCTCGTCCGCCGTAAGATTTCGCGATTTTTTTAAAAGCCAGAAAATTATGCTTCGTAGAAACTAAGTCCGTCCGACAAATGGTCAAGCCAACTTGAGAAGCTCTCCTCTTTCAAACAACATATGGGGACACTTCCAAATTATTTGATTAGCACCTTGCAATTCGCCACATAAATAAGAAGAAGATTCTATAAGACAAAGCTGACAGAGCTTGGAGGCAAAACCACCGTGACCGATTAAGAACTGATAAGTTCAATGGTCTGGAGTAAATATGGTTACCTCCAATCAAAAACAACAGGTGACTGAAAGAAAATAAAGAAAAATGCTTTTCAATGGCTATTTAATGTGTAAGTCAAAAAGTCTCGCCTGATCGAGAGTTGATGATAAACCAATGTCTCACACGGTTTCTACAGAGACATTCTCGGAAAAAGTCATTCCTTTACACACTTCGAAATGTAGTAAACATCGTAAAGGGCATAGGACAAAGTGAGTGACGGAACTGAACCTCAAAATTACTTCATACATTTGTGCGATATGAACACCGTGTTATAACCAAGAAGGCTTTTAGATAACCTCTCTCATTGAGATTATTTCATTTATTTACGACTGGTTGCTATAATATTAATGATATTAATATGTAAGAGTAAGTACAGACTTCGACATGGAAGCTCTGGGAGAATTTGATAGCGTACCTTAATAAACTTACAGCCTTTTAAGTTTGTAAAGAGTTGAAAATAGCTAAGCCACTATCATAGAAAATCACACGTGTATATAAAATTCATAACATTACAAAGTTTATATTCGACGGTGGATATTGTATATTCATAATAGCTTCACTAGATTAAATTTGTGTCATTTTTATCGACAATACTGATAACACATAGTAGCTTTCATAAATGTGATTCAATAAAAACTGGGTGCCATAAAACGTTCGTTTATTGGTACAGTAAATGCATTAACTGTAATAAAAAATGATTCGATTGTATATTGATAGTGACCACATATCGAATGTCACAAAATCAATAAATAGCTGATGGAATAAATTGACAATAAACTGTTTGGTAGCTAACCATAAAAAGTGAGTAACTAATCATATATCTCTATAAACGACGAAGTTTAAATTACTAACTACTATTCAATTTGGCAACGCAGAAATTTGTTAATATAATTAAAATGCCAATTTTTTAAAATGATTTACATCATATTTTTAATATCTTTTTTTATAAAAGTAAATATGTATCATTAATAATATAATATAAGCT
This sequence comes from Rhyacophila evoluta, assembly GCA_022683975.1. NCBI lineage: Eukaryota > Metazoa > Arthropoda > Insecta > Trichoptera > Rhyacophilidae > Rhyacophila > Rhyacophila evoluta. The sequence continues at coordinate 8,070 of JAGVSQ010015756.1, forward strand.
GTCACATTTAAGTCATGCAGCGACGCTGAAACTAGATGGGGCATGTACTGCATGAGAGCCTGGATCCTGATCTCCTTTTCCGACGGGTAGAATTATATCGTCCTGGAAAACCGATCGGTACTGCCCACGATCTGGGAAAATGCTGAGAGACTCGTGGGTGACAGACAATCCTAGAAGCGTCACGTAGTAGCCATATGATCTGTATAGAGAGCAGATATGGTAAAGATAGAATCGTATTAATACATCAGTATACATTATTTATATATATATAGCCAGAATACGCTGAAACGGATTTTTATTTAAATCCATCAGCTGATATATCTAACACGCCCTCTTTGAATACTACGACGTATTATAAGAGATATACCAACGGGAAAAATATTTCTTTTCAATGATATACGAGACGAACTATTCCACGTAGAGGTCCACAAAGAAAATGCACGCGAAAAAGAGACACGCCTTCTTTCGCTCAATACGTTTTAAATAATATTTATAATTATATCATATTACATAAATATAATGTAGATTTATTTTAATAATATAAATTATAATAGTCTTGATATATTTTGAAATGAAAGATATAATATAATTGAAAAAGACAAATATATTACAACTGAAATCATCGGCAATTTTAAAAGCGGCGACTGTATTCAGCAACGCCCATTAATGTAACTATTCTCTAATCCAGGGGTTCCCGACCTTTTTGTACTCTAGAGCACATTCTAAAATATCGGTAGGGTGGCGGTCACCACTTATTTTTAATCGACAAACTCCTTCCATAACTTCTCATTTTCCCATAATTTATTTTCTTATATTCATAATTTATTAATAAATAATAAACAAAAATGTTTCAAAATAATAAAATTATTATTCAAATTACATACACACAGAGAAATGTATTTAAAAAACGCAAAAATTCGGTTGAATAGTGGCGGACACATCCGAATCGTTGCGGGGGCACCATGGCGCCCGCGGGCACGGGGTTGGGAACCTCGGCTCTAATCTATACTACTATAAAACAGAAACTGAGTGTATGTCTGTCCGTCACAGAAACGGTGAACGGTCATTATAAATGCCACGTATATGTTAACTTTTTTACTTTCAACTTTTACCGTCGTCGCCGATGATCAACAAGAGACTAAAAAAAAGATTATATATGGCCAGTATTGAAATAAATTTGTAACGACGAGATGAATAAAATTTATTCGAATAAAGAATGAATTTGAATGTATGCCAGACAAATTTGAGTAATAAAACTAGCTATTTATAAAATTGATGCTTTTCCAACAGGTTTATTAATGCGCACGTAGTTCGACTCTTATGGTACGTATTTTTTAAAACCCACTTGTAGTATTTTCTACGTCTACGATACGATACACCGTGCGTATTTTCAAAGCCGTATCTTCCAAATGGTAGTATTTTTTTTTAATTTCCAACTTCCAAGTATATTTTCAACTTTTTTCACGCTGTGATGTTTGATCGAATCATATATAGTACACACTAACTTAAAAATGTATTTCTAAAAGCCCTTCGAGTTTTTCAAATGATCATAAAACAATCTTAGTAATCGTACAACACATACAAATTAAAAAAAAACATTCTAAGTGACGTGTCAAAGGGACAACAAAAAAAAAGGTTGTACTATCAAACATCACATAACAGCAGTATGAGCCTGCGCCTGAGCACATTGTTACAAGAAATTTCTGCAACATTGAAATATGGTAGCAGATCAAGATCAAGTAGACAAATTAATCGAATGTCATCATATTTTTTCATACTAACATCCATATAAATAAAAATATAAATATTCGTTTGTTTAAAATCTTAAATCTCCGAAAGCTCTTCGCCGATTGCTTTGGAATTTTGACACAATGTAGCATTCGAATACATGCGTGTTTTTACATACCTACTATTATATAAATATATTATAATTATATATATA
>JAGVSQ010015757.1:0-10011 GCA_022683975.1 Rhyacophila evoluta
TAAAATCAATTTCCATCAAGCACCATCAGTCGAAAATATTAATTGATAATTTTAACATTCAGATAAACTGATAGTAAAGGCGTAATGCTAAACCATATTAATGAAAATTTTAAATAGTATGGTTTTTGTAATTTCAGATATAATTATGATCAGGGACAGTTTTCCATACATATTTAATTTTTAAATTTGTCCTATTTAGACACAAATGGCATTTTAGTGATTGTGTTCTCAAAATTTGCCTGCAAAATTAGAATGTTTGTTTTTATTTGATTTGTTTTACTGGTTTCCGTGATTTGTGATAAAGAGCATAAATAACTAATTCCTCAGCATAAAAATTGTAGCATGATTGCTTGGTGTAGTGATGATTTTGTTATAACCATATTTGTATCAACTGTGGAAAGGAAAAAAGACGTAACCCAAAATTTTTCAAAATAGCGTTTTATTCAATAATCAGAATGTATACACGTTGTATCAAAAGTATGCAAGCCGAAAATGCCAAATACTGTTGAAATTTACCTTTTAAGTTTGGCTTGGATTAAGGATGGCTTGTAAAATATGCCTCCAGGAAAAAGGGTTTTCATCTCATCAATGTTATAGGTTTTTCTTAAATTAATATCATATAGCGGGAATCCCAAAGGTTTTATAGATTGCAACACATTTAAAGATTTTCTTACTAGTAAAAATTACCCAACCTAAAAATAAGCTAAATGTCCATTAAAAGTTCCAGGCTTGCAAAGTGTTCTATTGCAGAAAAAGTTTGGGGAACCCTGTCATATAGGAAATAAAACACCAGTTTTAGTCTCCATGTGCGTCAAGGTTGTGCCTATGTAATTTATTGACTTTGGCTCAAAATTATTAAAAGCACGATTTTGTGCCTCCTGTAAAATTTGTCTATGTCGGTTATGTTTTTTTTCCTTTCCACAGTCGATATATAAAAAGGTTTAAAATTAAAGAGATATGTACCTACTAAAAATATTATGATGATATTTATTTTGAAATGTATGATATTCTTTGCAGAATAAACAGATGAAATCACTTCAGTTGAGAAATTCTGATTCGGGACTGTATTCAGATCTTTTATCAAAGTTAAAGGTTTGAAATAAATTCAAATAATATATAAATCAAAATAAAAGAAATGCCTATATTTTTAGATTATAAAGAATGCCACACACATTATTGTAATTAAGAAGTCTATATAAGAATAACTGTGTCTTAACTCACGAAATTATTGTTTTCTTACATCTAGTATATAACTGAATTATTATATTGTATGAATAAAACATAAAAAGATTTTTATGTTACCATTCCATTTTTAGTAATTTTATACATTACATGAATATAAAAATACACTTTAAAAATGCGTTTTAATTTAAGAAGTTACATGATCCTATTCTTTACAAACCTATCTGGTATGGACCTCTTCTATCAACAAAATACATTCTTCATGAAAACTGGGCAAATCCTTAAAATGATTGGTATAATTTAAATACAAAACATATATTTAATGTGGTTTCTGTAATGGTTGAGAAATTTAAGTTGAGAGTTTTATTCGTCCTTGCATTTTAGCGTTGTTTTTGAAAATAATAATAATAATGTCAAAAACAGTTCAGTCTGATGAATTTAATATATATTTTTTAGCTTACCAAAAGTAATATAAGTATAATATTTATTAATGAACGCAATAATATATAAAAATATAGATTATGTGTAAAAAACAAAATAACTTTTAAAAAAGTTTAAGCTACCAATGACTTCTTCTTTTGACATAGGTTTATCTCAAAATTATCACAGCAAATAAAAATGAATTTCGTTCAAACTAAAAAGAAACGCAAGTTAATGAAAAGCGAAGCATTTTTTTTTCATAAAAAAGGCAAATACCAAAATTTTATGTGTGCTTTCATAATTAAGAAGATTAATAAGCAAATGACTAATCAAACCACAAAATATTCCACTAAAAAAATCATACATCATACATCTTCCTAAGAGGTCACTATCATAGTTAAAAAGTGACGGCAAATAAAGTTGATCTAGCGCTGGCGATAGACAACATTTTATAGAAGATAACATTGAAGAATAAGAATTGATAATCACAAAAGCAATGTCTACATTATTATATTACATTAATCAATTTCAATATCACATAAGCTAATAATCAATGATTTATTAGTTACAAATTACTTATAATTATTACACTGGTAAAAGATAACTTAATGAAGTGTAACCATATGTTAGGGTGTTAATTAATAAAAAAATAAAACTTTTAATCATACATTTTAAGTCTTAAAATTATGTATGTAAACCTACAAATAAACTTAATTAAAGTAATTGTGGTTATAAGCTATTATTAAACCTTCCAAAGAGATTCAATTTAAATCATAATGTATCAAAATTTTCCGAAAATCATATGCTGTCATTATTCATTATTATTGAAATTCAAAGATGCATTACAAGACAATGATGAAAAATTTGTATAGGTATTAGTTTTGTACTATCCCAATTATTCCATTTCTTATTCACGTTTAAGATGAATGCAAATAATTCTCTATGAATGGTTGCCATTGGCGCAAATAATATTTTATCTTTGGAAATACCATGATAACGAAAAGTTAGTTTTTGTTATTTTGTGAGAAATCAACTTATTAGTTATTTCATACTTATCTTAGTTGGGACTGGGTTTCATGAATGTAATAGGGACATTTTGAAATGGTAAGAGATGTTAAGTAATGTGCACCTGATATAATTTGTAGAATTATGATACAAAACAACTATTTAATCATTGTAAATACTAATGTAATTAATATTATGGACTAAATACAACAAAAGTTGTTTTTATTTCTAATTAAATGATTGATCTTGTCTCACCATGAACAATTGGCAGTCAACTCAATAAAAGTGATAAGTTTTTATTGATCCCTATTTCATGAACAATATGAAGCTGTGATCTAAATTATTACCCATTATGTCAAAAGATAATATTTACCATCGCAATCACAGCTAATAATTGGGTTGCCTTAAACTTGTGAACTAATATAAGAAAAGAATAAACAGGTGTTGCCGAATTGATTATTGTCAGCATATTACAAATCAAACCTTGACATTGTACTTTTTAATAAAGTTTTTTCTTGATTTACAAAAAAAATACAGCAGTTATAATACATAACAATAGCAATAAATGTAATACAATTTAACCTCTTAACAGAGTAATATTTTTTTCTCTTATGATTGAAAATATATATTTACAGCTGGTAATTAATTCTATAGGTTGACAAAATATTTCATCACACCTATAGTGAGCATCGCAGCAACAATATATTTTCCCTTCAGGATTGGTTTGTTGAATAGACCAACAGTCAAATGTTCAAAAGATGACAAACAAACCTCATTTAAAAAAATACACGAAGGTATCCAAGCTATTTTTTATGGAAGAATAGAATTACAGTATATAGTATTGTATAAACTATCTAATTAATTGAAATACATTTTGTTTTTCAAATCATGGATCGTTGATATTCGACAAACCAATTCTAAAGTGACGATATGTCATCCCGTCTAGTATATATAGCGATCATGAAATATATCATTAAACCCTATATATTATTTGCTTTTTGGTATGACGAAATTTTTTATCATAAGCGGTTGACAGGTTTATTATAGCTTCAGCTTTTAATGAGCTTTGTGTATTAGTAACACTAAAAATTTATTGTCAATTATATGTATGTATTCTCCAAAACATTATATAGCTGAGAATTATAAAGTTAAGAAAGGTGAAGTTTCTTTATATTTAACATGTATAAATATCTAAAAGTAGTTAATGACTCTAGATAGTTCAATTTTGAATTTACTTTTCAGCGAGTGGGAGAATGTACACATAAAAACATGGTTTGTAAAAATACTATACTTTATTTATTTATAATATCAAGTGGATGCCAAAGAATTAATAAATTCTGACTACTGACGAACTTGACGGTGTTCTATAAAAGGTGGTTTTATATTCAAAACAATTTGTTTTTTTTTTTTTGAATTCTTGAATCCTACCTAGCTGGGGTCTAACAGATTGAATATTAATGTTGCTATGTTATGGTTTATTAGTATGGGATTTTATATTGTCCCATATTTATATATTATATCATTTTCCAGCATTGATTAATATAACGTAATTATATTCTACATTCTGACAATGATAAATGATCTATCTATTTGAGTAGCGTTATTATTACACTTCTATGGTAGTAGTTAAAATCAACCAATTATTTAATAATTGTATAATTAAGTTTTTTATTGTGGCACAAAAAACTCAATATTGTGCTTGACGTGTATTGGGTGAGTCATGCTCCGATACGAGCTTGTGACAACTGTAGAAAACCGGTTAAAGCAATTAACATGTAAATGTTGTTACACCTGAAATATAAATTAATTTTTGAACCAGAACATAGTGGTATTTTTTTATATATATTTGTGGTTAATGACCGGTGATTTCAATTCTACTTTATTCATTTAAACTTTGTTTGTGCTTTGAGTTGAATTAAAATATTGAATATAAGCTGAGTAAAAATGTTCTCAAAATATGGAAAGATATTCTCGTATAAAATATCTTTCCACACCATGAATAAATATTTAATTAGCAAACTACACACATATTAAATTATTCTGTTATATACGAAAAGATATATTTGAAATCAAGTAATCTCCGATTGATTTGCAGTTGATTGAAATTTACCATAAGCTTATACTATCAATAAAAGATTAATTTTTTGACCTTTCTTGGCATAACATTATTACAAAAAAATTAATATGCATTTGAAAGGTGTATTTAGAAAAAGCCACTTTTGCCACGAGCGGATATATGCAACCAAGCGGCTGTGATTCCTCCAACCCAACCGGAGCCGGTTGAAGCAGTTTCTGAGAGGCCAGCTCGACGGCAGATCGTTCCACCTGTACTGACAGCCCAAACTCCTCGTTCTCCTACAGACACGTGTCGAAAACCACCAGTGCCATCTATATATAATAAATAATAATTTATGTCAGTAAAATATTAGATTATAATGAGTAAATAAGTTGGATATGGATATAATCCACGGTCCTTGTGTATGTTGAATAATTAATTTAATCCGATGGTTGAAATTGCATTGCAAAAATTGCAATATAGTGGATATTTTTTAGTTGACTGTATAAGTTGGTGACCCCCCAAAAAACCCTTCGCGACCCACAGGTTGGGAACCTGTGGTCTATGTAGAGCGCACCTGTGTGCTTATGGCGATCTTCGGGTTAAATAAAAAATTATAAAATACTGTTGTATTAAATGATACTTGCAATGTCAGGCTAATAATTGAGTACTTTAGTTATTTGAGAATTAATATTTATTCTGTACCAAAGACTTAAATTATTAGTTTACTATATATGGCGAAATGAAAACGAAGTTTTAAATTTGAATGAAAGGAAAATAAATTACTCCAAACCTAAATGGTAAAATATTCAAAATTTAAAATTACCTGGAGCATCATTTCCAAGAATCTGCCAATGCGATCCTTCAGGCATAGCGACAGCGATATCTTTGCGAACAATAATCTTTCCATGAATATCTACCGCCCAAACGCCGCAACTGCCAACAGACAGCTGCTTCAAACTGCCCATGCCAGGCATGCCTTCCACCACATGCCACAATGTCCCTGTAATAATAATATTTTGTACTGGCGCCAACTCTGTTATGGTTAAGTGTTTATCATAGGATAATAAAATATTATAAAATTGCACTATTGTATTCTATTGCTTTTCGCTTCTGAATTGGATGTATACCACAGTATTTAATCATAATGTGCTTCAGAAAACACATATAAAACTAAGGATGCTTTAAATGAATGAAAAAGAAAAAAAAAATTCTTTCCTTTTATTTACAGTGTGTCTTAGAAAGTGTCGAGCATAACCAGAATGTTTGAATATTCATATTTTGCATATTACATTGCTCTACTACTCAGTCGAGTATATTAAAAGTATTGACTGAAATATCTTTCATTTTACCCGCACTTGTTGAAGCAAATACATTATCCCATATATTTTTTTAAAAAGTTTGTAGATCTTATAATGTATGTATTTACCAACAGGTTTCGACTAAACCAACTAGTCTCATATGGTATCTCCACAAAGTTTTTACAAAAAAAAAACAGTTTTGGTGCTAACACCCAAAAAAATACATGTATTATACATCATAATGCATATACTTTTTTTCCTATAAATCAATTCAAAAACAACAATACTGATAGTGATTATCAATTAGGTTGATGGTCAATGTGATTTTTGCAAAAATAAATGAAGCATGCATATTGATATAAAATGCAAAAGAAAAATGTAGATAATATCTTAAAAAGATGTTACCCAAAAGATTGTCTGGAGTAATTCCCATGCGCCAGTAAGACTCTCCTTTTCGGCCGACCGCCCAAACCCCTGCTCCACCGACACTGATTCCAACTAAGGGTTGCGTACATGTCACATGTTCCCAAGAAGCACCCTGTACACAAATTATTAAGATATGTGAAGTTTAAGGTCTCACTACAATAATTAATATTAACAATTAACCCTTCAAATGTCAAAGATTTGATATTATTGGTCAAGGTAACTCACAATAATAATTCAGTGATTTGAATATAGTTAGAAAGAGAAATATTGGGAGATTCAGACGGTTATGTACAATGCTTAGTAAAGTGTACTCACTCCTGGAGTTTCCTTCGTGACACCAGTTCGGAACAATGCATCTCCAGTTGCTGCTATCGCCCACACTGCTATTGAGTTGTTAGGCTCCTCATCTGATGTATCTCGAGACTAAGATATTACAATTCCTTACAATGAATACACAAATAGCACTGGCAAAACATTCATTGGCAAAAATATATTATGTTAAATTGCAACAAAGTTATTTATACTTGCCAAAAATATATTAATCATTTAAAAAACCTTGTTTTAAGTTAAAATCTGTTAAATTTGAGTATTTTTGAAGTTCTTACCCAAAGAGATATATCTAAGATTTTGGTATTTCCTAACTCATGCCATGGTCCTGACGTGTTCAGTTGCGCACGGCGGAACCAACGTCGCCTTCTAACGCAATCTGTGAATAACTTTCGGCCGTGGTATGTCGACGGGAAATCAGTAGCATACTGCCACCCATCGCGATCTACTCCCCCAGGAGCATGAAAATCAACTATCCAATCAGATACCTAAAAATATTTACATGAATAATAGATGTACCAACAATAAAAGCATGATAAATTCTAAAATGGGTTTAAAAAAATTAGTAATGGCCATATATTATAAATGTCATGAATATAACAAAGATAATGAGAAATTTCCTTATTGAATTAAAATTAAATTAGGCTGACAAATGTACAAATTTAGACATTGGATTTTTCAACACTCGATGACAAAAAATCTAGATTTCAAATAATTTGCGATTTTGTAAACACTGGAGTATCTATCTGCAAGCAGCAAAGAATTATCCACCCTTAGTTTTAATACAAAATACTGAATCGAAATTTACCCAATGCCAGTGTCTATTTAAAAGCTTGGTTAACTCTCGGGTTCTCTTATGCTTTCCTGTTGAGTCACTCCACATGTAGCGGTCAGTTGGAAGTCCAGAGCCCGTATACCCTGAGAGAGGATTCCATCTTTGGTTTTCATATACAAAATAATTTTGTGTATCAGTCATTGGGTTTATCCCATCTTTGTGTTTGTCCAATACTAAAATCAAAATAAATGAGCCAGTCTTTCAATTGAATTCTACTGTACCATATCAATAAACAGAACGTTTTCAGATTGAATTGCAAAAAATAAATATTTGAATTTACTAAGGCAGGTATAATACTATAAAAGATCTTTGACAAAGATATTTTGCAAAGAATCTTTTATAAAAGATTTTACAGTGTAATAGCTTATATTTTGTAAAATGTTTCTTTTACCAAAGATATTTTATAAAACATAATAACATGGTATTATCTTTTATAAATGTTTTGTTTATGGTTTTGACAGTTTGTTATAAATGGACGACATCAAGCTTACGTGGTATGTTTTCTCAAATTGATTGTTGATTTCAGATATGTAATGCTATGCAATACTCGCTAAAACTAATTTATTACCTATAAAAATATTTTAAGTAGTATAGTGTGTGATCTTTTGAGATTCTTTTAAGAGAATGCCTATGGTACAAATATTGTTAGCCAAGAAGTGAGCGCTTCACAAAAACTGGGTACTAAGTGGCAGATATTTGAAAAATTTCAACATATTATCTATAGATACCTGGAAAATTAATAACCTTATTTTAATAATTATTTTATACAAATGCAATAGTAAAAAAGGCTTGCAAATTGGACTAAATCTTAAAATCTGGCATTGAATTTCTTTTATCGGGCCGTGGGGGTCGCCGGCGACCGGCAAGGAAAACTTATTTTAGAGTTGTTATACAGCGCTAGCGGACACGCACGCTGTGGATTTTCTATGTGCATTGACCGGCATGGACCTTCTGTATATTACTTCAACTTTGGCTTGGCGCATTGCAATAAATCAATATATTTGCGCCGTAGCGGTCACCCGTGGCCGGCACATCAAAAAAACTAATAATCCTCATAAAAAAATATCTGAATAAAAATAAAACATTACATTCATACATATCCTATCAAATACTACTAAAAAACGAATAATCATTTTTAAGCCAATTTTAAGTAAAACCTGATGGCGATCAACGTGTTAATCATCTGTTCAAAAATTATACTTTTTGCTTTCTACAAAATTACTGACCTTTAGGACAAGGTCCTCCCCAACCGCCAGTGTAAAGCCAGGGAGTATGATCATGGGCTATTCCCCAAACAATGCCTTCACTACAGGACTCCACCTTCCGCAAATGTCCTCCCATACTGCGCCAAACCATTTCATCATTGCTGATTATGAGCTGGAATTCAAAATTACCACAAAATTTATTTTAGGTTTAAGTTCATTCAACATAGAAGCAATTTAAATCTAAATTATTATATTATAATTGTTTGTTACAGTCGAAAAGTCATAAAATATATTTGTTTATATTAGATAAAAGTAATTGGATGAAAGTAGGTCGCAACAATACGATAGGATATTGAATTTACAAACAGTGAGTAAAGAATTAAATATAGTTTAATCACACATACATTTTTCGATTTATAAACAATACGGAAAAGTCTCAGAGGTCCAGTTATTTTCAAAGTCGCAACATTTTCTGGTTCAATTCGATGTTTATAGAATGTGAAACGTTTTCCATTTGTCCAAATATCGTATCCTTTCTCCAATGAGATGATCTAAAATATTAAAATAGTTATGAATTATGTTTTTATTTGATTATATATCAGAACTGATCAATTATTCAATACTTAATTTAAAAATAATTTAATTATGAGCATTTATTAAACACACTGTTTATGCTAGAGTTTACTTTAATACAGTTAAATCCCACTATAGTGAGTACTAAAATTTCTGATATAACAAACTAGAACATAGAAATACCTATGTTTCATTTCTTTATAAAAAAATTTCAGTATAACAAAACAAAAGAGGCGGTCCCATGAGTTTCATTATAAAGAGATTTGCCTGTATTGCTATAATATTAACAAGCACTGTGGATTGATGGAAATTAATTTAAACCCAAAACCAAAAGAATTCTGTAATGTTCATGTTGTTTAATACATATTATAAATGTGAAATCATTTCTTGACATTGTAAAGGATTAGCCAAATAATCATTACATAAAAGTGTACAGGCGGACCTCGACTTTCGCACACGATTGGTTCCTGAAAGTGTGTGCGAAAGTTAAATGTTCGAAAGTAGAGGGATGGAAAAAAAACACCAAAAATTGTACCATTAATTTTAATTTTGAATAATAAAAGAAAAATCCTTAGTTTTTATGATATGAAACTGTTTAAAATATCATATTACATAAAAGCAGTGGTTAGATATTTTCCTGAATATTTTTACTTAAATTAATGTAGTCGATACATTTTTTAC
>JAGVSQ010015758.1:0-10011 GCA_022683975.1 Rhyacophila evoluta
GTGTAGATCCATATGCTCCACGTTGGGAGCGAACATGGTAAAAAAAAAAAAAAATTGTATTATTTTCACTGGGAAGACATAATGTATGCAGTGCCGCGTCGTGGACAGGAGGCGCCCTTATTAATTTTTAAAAATCATTTATTTGCATATATTTACCGATCAACATCTCGCATATTTTAAATTTATTTTTCTAGTTTTTAAATAATTATCTTGTATTGCATGGTATACGTGCTTAAGTTGTGCAACTATCATTGCATAATATAATAAAATATAAACCTATTAATTTCATCGTTATTATAAAAAACGCTCCTTATTTTCAAGCGCCCTTGTACAGTACACAATCTGGACATAAGCACGGCGCGGCCCTCAATGTATGTATACCTCAGTCCATAACTTACAATACAATTGCGTTCTGGCACTTTCATCATGAATCGAAATGGTCGTAAGTCGAATTTCATACAGAAATGCAAATGGATAATCACTATTAAAAATGTGAAAAATACACATTTTTTATATTTGCCACAAATTTTACGGTAAGAAGCAGAAGTTATCGTCGGTTAAAAAAATTGTAACTCGAGGTATAACTGTTTTTTTATTTGAAATTTAACAGTGATTTTAGCAATGAAATATATTTTCACTAACTGTGTTGTTATTTCAACTAAAGATTTAGTGTATGCTATATTAGAACGTTATTGCTTTCCAGCGCTTTCAGCATGACTTAAATGATCATTTCGTGACAATTTATTGTGATATGTGTAACATTCAAATCGATACAATAAATTACTTGTCAATTTTAGAGCGATGTTAAGTATTTTATAGATACACATGCATACTTATATATTGCCATTGAACAGACAGAGCCAAAACAATTTAAAAAGAAGCTAAGGGACACATCAGTCTACAATCAAATAAGCCAAGATAAAATTATGATACTAAATTCCCACAAACAGTGATAACTTTTCTTTAAATACTTGTATTGTTCCCGTTGGTACGCTTGTGTTATGCTCATATTAACACGGGAAATTAATTATTCCAGTTAGTGAGTTTTTCTTATTAAAGTTTATAGATTGTAAATGAAAATAATGTTATTTATTAAAAGACCATTAAAAATACTCTGTATTAGACGGTTCTTGATTGTGACATCCAAACAAAATGAAAATTCTTTGATGGTGGAAAATGGATTATATGGTTACGTAGAGGGCTATATAATTTATTATCAACATAAAAATCACTTTGACTTGATTACATACAAGATAATTATTAATCTGTTAAACAATACTAACGATTGATTGGTTGAAATTATTTTTAAATTGATTAGTATTTTTAATTTATAAGCCACGGTTTTGCCTTTTGGTTCCACTACAACTACACGAGTGTTATTGTCAAAAGTATACATTGCGAAGGAAATTGATTATTATTAGTATTTCTGGCACAATTACTTATTTGAGTTAAATCAAAAGTATTCTTTGGATATTTCATTTCGCGTTTTGAATAATTTTACGTCTGCGGTATTTCTGTGCGTACGAATTGGCAAGCTTTCAGAGGAAATCATTAATTTTAAAACGTCAACATTGCAGAAACAAATGACTATTGAAAAGGGCTGATTTAAAAGAGTTCTAATTTTAAACCTCGGTGTGCAGTGCTTTCGATGTCCGAAAACGTGGCGATGTGTCTATGGTGAATTTTAAAATTAGAATTACCGCGAAATAAAAGAAGACAACCGCACATTTTTAAACTTTGAAAATAGAATAAAAATAATATATTTCGGTACATTTTACTATAACTGTATTCAACAAAATTCAAATGACTGGAAGTAGCTATAAAATAATTCTTCTTTTAAATGATAATAACCGATAAGATAAGAATCTTGCGTATATAGCTTTTAATATATTACATAATACATTGTGACGCAATTGTTTTCTTCTACATTTACTCGAGCACTAAAATCTTAAATGATTGTACGTGTGATGAGTCATACTATATTCCAAATATGAGTACCTATAATATTTACTGAAATACAGAAACCGAACAAATCAGTTACTAGCCCGATTCAACTTCATATCATAGTACACCTGTGTGAACTTAAAATAATATTGGAATATAAAACTAAAGTAATATTTTATGACTTAAATGTTTTGATACTCTGCAATAGTTTTGAAGCCCTCATAACCACGCATTTTGCTAACTCTTGCAGTGGTGTCATGAACATGATGACTAACCGTAGACTTGGCACAATTTAATACACCCAATTATTTGGTCTCAGAAACTTCACTTAATACTTTTTTACAATGTTCACTCCGAAAGTTAAGTAAAGTTAAGTATTTACACTGCGAAGAATTAGATTGATACAGTGGCGTAGCTACTGAGGAGCAGTTGGAGCAGTTGGAGCAGGCTGCTCTAGGCGTACGAATCAAGGGGCGCAAGTAAAGTAAAGTTAGTGCGAAAAAAGTGAAAGTAGCGTAAGAGCTATAAATAAGCGATTTTAATTGCTCCAAGGTGCTGAATTAATAGCTACGCCACTGGGTTGATGGTTCTATTTTAATAATTTGTCAGTCAATTGCTTAATTGGGGACAACTATAGCTAGGTATCACTCAATATATATTGTTCACAATTCTATATAAAGAGTGTTTTTTTTTATTTTAAATTTAAAACAAATACCCTTAACTTGTATATAGGTATTTTTTGCATATGGTTATTTTTGAAAACCTAATGACGCTTTTTAGATTGTAAACTATTCATCATGTGTTGCAAATGACGATTAAGATGCACGTCAACAGTAAATTGATTATACTTGCCAGTTTAACGTGGTTTAATTTATCGAAGTACATACTGAGAAGATACCATAACAGCCGTGTTGATCTTATACTGACGTTTAAATTGGCGCGAATCTATTCCTGGAACACATGTTCAATTATTTTTAATTCCACTAATCGCCGCCAGAGATATAAGAAGAAGCTCACATCAATCTTCTGGGAAATAATAATTAAACACCAAATGTACACTATATTATAATAATTTTAGTTTAAGTTAAGTCAATGTTGTCAGAAATTGAAGACGACCGTTATTTTTGTGTACAATTCTTTGTTAGATAAATAGGCATGAGTTAACATTACCAAGTATATAAATTAATTATCAAAAACAACCAGTAATTCTTTTAGAATACTTAGTCTAACGGTGCACATGGACGGGGACTGTTAATTCGCGGCGATGATTTGGTTTAAGGCAGTATGCGAGGCATTATGAAGAAAAATAATTTTGGTCTGGACTTTGCACAAGGCGAGATTAATTAAAAGATACGCAAGAATTTAAGCCCTATGACTTAAATAAGCCCTAGTGCGTTTTTATGGCTGGAAAATGTCATTTAGCGAAAAGGAATTAACTGTATTTTTGACTTACATTTCAGTATTTATTTATATTTTATGTTTTTTTTTAAACTGTGAATAAAGATTAATAAGAGTCATCAAATATAATAGTTTTAATGTTCACAGCATTTACATAAACTAGCTAAAAACATGCTCAAACTTTGAAGCCCAATATCTCCGCTTTGTAAAAATGCAGTTAGGTCCCTTTTACACAACTCAATCACGAAAGGGAATATGTATAGGCAACGTTACATAATGTCCATAAGCTCCATCTACCTAGGGAACGTTTGCTGCTGAAAAAAAATGGTTTGACTTAATATTGCAGTAATTTTTTTTACCGGCGACATGGTAATACCAATTTTATTTTTAATATGTGTTACATACGCTTGGAAGAAATTTTGACAGCTTCCTTGTCATGTAACAGAAAACGAAAGTTAATTGTGAGCAAACGCGTCAAATTGCGTAAATGTGTAGCAGGTATGACTATTTTTAAAAGCGCTTATAAGAGTTGTTTCTCATTACTCCCGCGATGATTGATGAGCGCTAGTCACCACTTTTATTCAGAACTTGTCTCATATTATGATATCCACTGAGCACGATCAGTGGTGTACTCTGTGGTGGTGTAATTACAATAGTATGTTATAATTTTCTATCAAACACATATGACATGAGAATACGTCACACCGGATAATCGAGAGTAAACTGTAGTGCTATATTTATCAAATTACCTTTTATTTTATTTATATAATGATATATTTTTTATACCACGCTCGCTCCTAAATTAGAACATATGGAACTACACAATGTAGAGATATCCACTCCGAGAGTGGAGTATATGAACCTTCGCAATCTAAAGACGTCTTGACAGATTATTTTTCACAAGAATTGTTTGTCAGACAATTGCTCAACCTAATGGGCATCCAGTCCTGCATTTTCAGATTTTTAAAATCCAACACATGGGGATTTGAACCCGGATTCCCTCGATCGCTAGACGCGCACGCTACCAACTACGCTAACCGGGGAGACAATATTACTTAGGAGTAAATAAATAACGATAGACAACAATTTGCCATTTGGTTAATATACTGTTTGACAAACAGTTCCCGTGGAAGACAATGTGTCAAGATGTCTACACATTGAGGAGATCTATATACTCCACTTTCGGAGTGGATATTTTCACATTGTGTAGATTCATACGCTCCACTTTGGGAGGGAATATGGAACGAAAATAAAAAAAAAACATTTTCTTCTAGTCGTGTCTCTCATTGTCACAATTCTAGCATGTTTTTTAATTTCCGGTAATGTTTCTAAGTTTTAAACTACAGTTAAATATTCACTTCACCAATATTTTATGATACTTCCCTGGAGCGTATTTAAAAATGGACTTGTCTCCTGCCTGCTAAATTTCTTTGAAGACGTCGCGTCCCAAATTGACTTTAATTTGAGTTAATTTTAACGTTAAAGCCAGTATTTTATAACGACATTATAATGGATGGTTATATGACTTTATTAATTTTCCGAAATATAAATATCCCGCAATACAACGTTGCTTGTTTTTTTATCATGTCTGCTCTGAAAGTGGATTATATGGATTTCCACAATATGAAGATTTCCTGAAAGTTTTTTCATGTTAAATATATTTTAGAACTAACGTCACTGACTGCGTACGTATATAAAAGATGGTACACCATAATTCATGATAATAATCGAACAGTTGAAATTCATATCGAAAAAACTGATAGAAAAACATAATTAAATCGTAAATATATACATACATATATGTTTACCATGTCTGCTGCGTAAGTGGAGCATATGGATCTCTACAGTATCAAGATATCCACCGTAGAAATGGAGTATTTGAATTTACGCAATGTTAAGAAATTTTTCACCAGAATTGCTTGTCAGCCAATTAGTCATCCAGGCCAGCAAATTTGGATTTAATACTCCAACGAATTTTACAGCTCCATAAGGGTTTTTAAGAGGTCAAAAATATGCTGAGAACCAATTTTCGTCACAGTATGTTAGAATAAGTCTTTGTATTCTGATCGGACGTCATAAAAAAAATACTCATACTATATTGATAGTAATAAGAGCACACATATCACTCAGTCGATGGAATCCGAACACAGACCAGCTAGTTAGTATTATATACACAGAAACGGTAACAGACTTTAAATTTCGTTTTCTCTCTTTGAAATGCAGCTGGATGCTTGTTTCACTTTCGCATTCTTATTTTGAAGACATCAGTGATTTATTTTCTCTTTAGTGAATACTGTATAATATGATTCGAATTAAATTATTCTTTAACTGCAGTCTGACATTTGACCTTGTACAAAATATGCACAAAAAACTGCTGCAGTTTTCTGTTCAGCCGACTTCAATGCAAATATTTCTGACCTTGGTGGTACACAACCAGTGGCGCCTCGTAGAAGATATAATCTGATGTTATGATATTTGTAATAATTGTTTCTAATTGGGTTACATATAATTTTTTTATTCACGATACAATATCTTCCACTAATAATAATAATATAATGGCTAGATATTTACATAGCATTCAAAATATTGTTGAATATCTTCATTGGTAGATGATATTAATAGATCCTACTTCAAATCTAGTTACGAATTTAATTATATTTATTTTACATGTTAATTATTTTTATGTAGCTATTTATATTAACACTGTTAGTAAGAATATTAAGCTTATTTTAGTCTTCCTTATTTTGCAATGGAGTTCTACCAAGTGGGAATCAATTCAATCAATTCCTTAACGATGTAAAACTAAAAAATAATTGCTAACGGTGTAAAGGCGATTTTCAAATAATATAGAATCTTCGAGCCAGTTGTAATATCAATATAGTTATAATAAATTTATCCGTTGTGGTTAAAAGCTTTTTTCTAAACGTTTTTTTACTATATTGTTGCTATAGGATTGATTTATCAAATATATTAAATTAATTAGATAGTTTATATAATATTATATACTATACTTCTATTTTGTCATGCAGCAATCATATGGCTTTAAAAAAATAGCTGAGATACCTTCATAAAACCTTTACCCTGAATTAATATTCATTTCGTACTTTTTTGTTCCCCAGCAACTGGCCTATATGCATTTAAACGAAATTTGTTTTTCATCTTCTGAAAATTTGGTGGTTGCTCTATTCGTCAAATTCATGTAAATTGTAATATTAAAAAAATACGAAAGAAATCAAGTAAACTAATATATTAGCAATTTAATTAGGAACTCAACCCTTATACCAAATAGTAATTTTTGAGATGAGATAGTTTGAAATAGAACCACTTAATAATATAAACAATAATTTAATAATGTTTTTAGATTAAACACATTTTGCACAACATTAAAACATTGGAGGATACTTTACCTGTCGTGTTTTATAATACAAGTAAATTGAAATAATTTTCATGGACTCCTCTGGATAAGAATGCCTCTGAGTACAACGCTATGTGAAGAACGTAAATACATAAGAATATCTAATTAAAACTTGATACATACATAAATACTCCCTGACAACAGTGTTTTATTAACCGCTAAAACGATTAAAAATAAATAAATTTATATATCGATAGCTTAAAGCGTAAAGTTTATAAGTTAATATTTAAATGAAAATGACTTAATAACTATCTTGTTGCACCATGCTATGTATATGTACTGAATTAATTTGACAATTCAAAGCTATGTAATTAAATATATCAAAATGTCTCTGCTGTTATCGCTCTACTGCCTATTTGTTATAGCCTCGGCCTAATGAGTATACATTTTGCTTTTTGCACTTGTTTCTGATTGAAAATTGATTATTTTTTTCTAAATTGTACTTATATATATATATATTTAACGACTGAATACATATTTATGAAAGCTAAAACATATTTTTAGGCTTTCCTGAATATTTTAGTTTTGTGTAGTTGCATTCGTCTGTTTCTTAGCGACAGAAATATACAAATAAATACATCAGTTGAGCAAGGCCGCCTCCAGATGATGCGTTGATTCGTGTGGACATAAATAATACAGTCAAATACAATTGACAATTCGACATGCATTAAGTGTCATTTACCTATTGATTGCTTCATGCTTTGGAAGTAAGACAATTGATCACAAAAGTACAACCCTCCACAAACAACAATTTGTTCATACAAAAAGCATTGTTCTCGACATAAGGTAAGGTTAGATTCAGTTAAATTGTGTAATTTTATTTAAATAATTCTTATTTCAATTTTTTTTGGTTTTCTTTTTACGGAGGTTTTAAGCGGGATATCAATATTAACCCTTTAATGACGTACAAGTACGTCCGTGCGCCTTCTTTTCGAAGCCATTCTTTTATCGTACAATACATTGTTATGATTTATTTCAATACATATATAAGATAGATCTATCGATGATGTGTGGAAGTCATTACAATTATATTTTTAGATTTGATCTTAAGTGCCCCTTTTTATTTCGAAATGGGAGCGTTCACATGTGGTAATGTTATACACATTCCTACAAATTTGGAATAATTTTTCATTTTATTTAGTACATTGTTTGGAAATGGAAGAGCAGTTTTTACAAATCGGCATATCCAATTCGATTGATTTTATGATATTAGTTGAATTGATGAAAGTAAAATATTTTAGTGTTAAAAACGTATTTACATAAAAAATTAACTTACTTATGAATGGGTTAAATGTAATTATCCTACAACTACATGCATTTTATTTATCCATCCGATGCTGTTAAAAACCTTGATATTTGATCTCAATTGTTGGCCCATTAATTAATTGGTAAAATACAGAAGTAAATTAATTATTAAGGAATATTAACATTTATTGTTAATTAAGTAAGCTGCCAATTAACACAGATAATAGTCTTGTATTTATTTCCAACAGTTTTATATTTTAATAAATAGTGATTACTCAAATCATAAATATAATATTAAAATAAATAGTTTTTGGCAAGTGGATAGTGAATTAAAAATATGTTATTCTTCGCCTCCCTTGAACATATCCACCATGCTGAAAAAAAAATGAAAACATCATTACACATTATAATCGAGTTGATACTAGATCGACTAAATAAATAATATAAGAAAAACATATTTTGCATTGTCTCATCAATAGTTTTATTCGAAAAAAATCGTAGGTATATTATATAGGTTTTGTTTGTCATATTTGTTCCATATGAGTTAAAGCTAATCATGCCTTAAAATGGGAGACACCTGCGTACGAGATCAGAGTCAAATCGAGGTGTTTTCGCACCTGAAGAAGGCTACACACATTCAAGTTTGCATGCACAATCATTTGTGTGGGCGTTATTTTTTTCCTGAAACGGAACATTTACTAATTTTAAGTAATTCTAAGGGTATTTAAACTATAAGACCAGCCATCTACCGATATAAAATAACAAATAAACCATTTATTGATATGGGATGCTTAAATTATTTTTATTGCTTAATATTAACATGCGTGATTTGGGCAGATAAATGCACTGAGGATTTTGACAGTTAATAGTTTGTATTACAAAATGAAAATAAAATAGTGCTACATATATTTTCATTATTTAAAAAAATATTGGTAACAAAATATTAAACGATATGAAAGTAATTGTAAACTTATTCAATCGTTAATTAGTAATTCTAACTAATGTTAGAGACATTCAAGTCGGAATTGAATTCGAAGTCGTTTTTTTACTTCATCACTATCCTTGTGAGGTTCTTAAAACAGAAACAATGAAATAACAATGTTACAATATCCTAAATTCTATAACACGGTAGGTAATACAATCTAAATGTCTCAATTTAATCTTCTCGCATAATATGTTTTGCTAGGGTAATTTTTGACATTCAACACTAACTCGTTTTTTCAGGATTACGTGCTATTTTAATTTCTCTAAATTATGTTGGCATTCTGGACAATAAAGTTTCTATTTTTTTTTTTGAATTTGTCAAATATTGTATGGTTTATAATTATGTTATATTTTATGAATTTCTTAAATTTGTAATTATTTATAATTTTACTTTGACGCCCTTACGATATGAAGTTCGGGACAGTGCTCCAATATTGCCCTGCACTTATCTCGGCCCTTTACAAGAATTTATGTAACATCAGGTAAGTCAATTGGCATGTACTCAATTACATTCGTTAGAGCAGTAACGCCGGATATTGTGCGAATGACATGTATCATATTAATGTGTACATTATAGAACTTCACAGGTGTTTCATTACAAGAATGACTAAACAACGCAAGTACTAACCACAACATAAGTCTGTTGTATATAAAGCATTTCGACAATACAATATACATAGTATTATATAATAATATTAAGAAGACTCATTTTAATTTTAATGTTTTGAATTATCATATCCCAAATCATTTTTGTTTTAATTATAATTGTTCCATTTTTGTATATTGTCATGGTGATATAAATATTTTACTAACAAAATAGTAATAGAGAATGATCTTCAAAACCGGCATGATTTTAGATAAATCTTTAATTTTTTTAGTGATCGAAGTGCCTATGATACATATTTTCTTCTTTCTTTTTTGCACAAGAGTTGATATTTATTTTTAACCCTTTCATAGCCGTAAATAAATTACGCCGCAGTGCTTATCAGGCCTAATACTTTTTGTCAAAATAAAACTTGTCTAAA
>JAGVSQ010015759.1:0-10010 GCA_022683975.1 Rhyacophila evoluta
TTAGCTTATTTTTTTAGGTTGGGTAATTCTTACTAGTAAGAAGATTTTTAAATTTCTTACAGTGTAAAAGCTTAAGCTTGAATATTTTTTTTTTTATTATTATTTGAAAGATTTAATTATGATGGGGAAATATATCCTGATATGTGTCCTATGGCCGCGACCATACTGGCCATTTGCTATTTACGCTTTTGCAGTAAACATTATAGACAAAAAATATTACTTTATATTTGAAAGCATTTACATGTTTTTAACAGAAAAAGATCAATATTAAGCAATATTGCGCATTTTTAAGATTATTTGCTTAATATTTCACACGTCAGTATGTATTATTGAGAGCGTACATCATATGTTTAATAATAATAATCAAAAATAATTAAATTATGTTTATAATAATTTCGAGTTTTCAACTTTGACATAAATAATATAATATAGAATAAATCTATTGGATCTAAAGTTAAAATATTGGGTTTCCATTCACAGTTATCAAATTATTCTAACATTAAGTTTAGAAACAATGGAATTTATTTTTTTCACTAAAAAAACGAAAAATAACATTTTTGTTCTGGACTGAATGAAAACTTAATTTGTCATGGAATGACAATGGACAATTTGTTTTTTCATTTGTATATCACGATGTAATCCAACGAACTTTGGAAGT
Source organism: Rhyacophila evoluta (assembly GCA_022683975.1). Lineage (NCBI taxonomy): Eukaryota > Metazoa > Arthropoda > Insecta > Trichoptera > Rhyacophilidae > Rhyacophila > Rhyacophila evoluta. The sequence continues at coordinate 659 of JAGVSQ010015759.1, forward strand.
AGAAAATTATTTTACATATCACTATAATTATACGTATTTGCTATGGGTGCTTATGAATAATATACCGTTGCGACACAATTATTTCATTTAAACAGAATTAAATTACTTATCTCATTTTATATTCGGAAAATACAACTAATCGATGTATTTTGATTGCAAAAATAATAATTTAATCAATAAATATGTAAATATGAGTAAATTGTTATAAAAATAATTGAATTTATAATTCAGCTAGTAATTATAATATATATTTTTAAATATTCCTCATAGAACCCTTTATTTAAATATTTCTCTTTAAACTTTATTACATCATGAGACAATTTTTTCAGAAGGTATATCATATCTTTTTTCTTTTCACATTATTTTTCTTCTGGACGCATGCAGTAAATCTCAACGAACATTTTTCACATTGATTGCTCGCCTTTGCAGACTGTTCTTTTCTAAATTTATAGCGTAAAACTCTAGGTCCAGATTAAAATTTTAGGAAAGAAGGCAACTACGACGATAAAAAAATGCCAAGAAATTTTTAACCTCTGAGTAAAATTCTATTCCATAATATTATTATTACTTATTGTTACTAGTTTAATGGGTATTTTGTTAACTTTGAATGAATGGACGTATCGAACAAGTATTTTATCTTATCAATGCAACGTGGACTTCTGAAAAAACTGGGTTGGAGATTGAGCCACTAAGTGCAATGCTGCAAGTGAAAATGAATATTGGAATATGTGAAAAATTCCAAAAAATAGTAGATATTAAGTTTGAATTGTTTGCCTTTTAAATGAAGGGAGGTAGGTATTCATATGGCGGGAACCAGAGGGCCGGCCATTTCTTTGAAAAAATTAAAACCTAATAAAAACAATTTTTATAATGTCGATAATTCTTGACAGTATGTCGCGTCTTAATATTTCAGCATGATTCTAAGAGATGTCACTATGCGTTGAAAATATTAGATTATTTAAAACTGTTAAACTTGGTAAGATATTAAGTGTAAAAAGTACAGTGCATATACCCGCTCATTTTTCCGGGTATTGGCCGGTATGGTGTGCACAAGATTGTAGAGCATGTTAACGCGCTTATGGTATAGAACCGGTTAAAAAAAATTCTCAATATAAAAAAATATATTTGTTTGTATTTTATTTCTCAGAATACTACTTTCAATTGTGACGTTAATAATTTTTTCCCACTGTGGGGGAACCCATTCCTGATTGCTTCGCATGATTTTTTTTATTCAGTACTAACTCTAATGCAGTTTGATATTCAATATGCATTTTCGCCAATTTAAATGATGTATGATGTACTGTGTTAATTTTTTTTTAAATTTGGTAACCTCATTATACAGCATTGCACCGACTAATGGATATTCGATATTTTTTATTTATAAAACCTGAAGCTGTGTTTGTGTAAGGTTTTCATCGATTTCTTATTTATCTTTTCAATGAATGAGTTATAAAAGAAGGGCAGGAGACAATATAGTATGTATTATAGTATAAGAATAATGGTTCACTTCTGGAAGCATTAGTATTAAAATATTTATTAGTTACTGCATAGGTGGCACTGTCATCATTTCAATCATAAAATATAACTTGTGATTTATTTTATTTTAGAAATGACATCTACTAATATATGCAAAACAGATACAACTTACTACCTGCTAATTATGAGATATTTCAGGAAATATAATATTAGATATATATATAACTTAACTTCTTGAATTTGTCATTATTTTAGAATGGGATCAGTGGTGTAGGCACATATACAGCATCCTGAGGTTCTGAGGTGAGGCCCGAAGAGCTCTGATGAAATTTGTTTCCTATCTAATATTCTTATATCGTTTTAAAACCTTATTACCTCATAACATATTACCAGACAAGTCAAGACAACAGTAAGATATAGAATTTAATAAATATAATAATAAAACAAATTATAATTCTTTAAGTACGGAGTAGATACTAATATTTGCTACATACATATGTTATAACTGTATTGACAAAACACTTATCTGTGTGTAGTTTTCAGACAAAAAAACTTCTAAATTGTTGTTTTCTTAGTTTTTTGTTTGCAAGTCGGTCAATGACTTTATCCAGATCAAGTTGACAAGCTATTGTTTTTCACAAAGTAAACAAAGGGAATATGAAGCGCTAAATTCTACACTTGCTTTTAAAAAATCCTGAATATTTGCCTATGCTCCCTGCTGATGTTAACTTGGGCTTGTGGGGTTCTCTGAATACATGCAGCTTCTTTAATGTAAAACACAACTTATAATGCATATCGTAAGTGCGTAAGTGCTTTTAAACATTTTTAGCATGATAATACATTTTTATATTATTATTAGAGGTAGATAAAATGTTAAATTTATAATAAATATTTTCTGAAATCAAAATTAAAGTCAAGTGCATACTAATTTATTTAGGTCTATATATTTTTATTCATCTAAAAAATATTTTTTTTTTTACATATCATATATATTTTTACTTATATTTTAGATGATGGACCCACATATTCCACTTCTAGTCAACTGGTATTCTAGATTATTTATTCTAGTATTTTAGAATATATGAGCAATATTTCAGACGGTTCGAGGTTCATCCTTTACAGAAGACTGGTCCACATAAAGATTTAAAGTGTTTTATCAATCTGAGATAGCTTTGATTATTTATTAGCAACACTTGACAATTTGACCCTGCCACGTCAGGATACGAATATGAGCTTATGCATCGGCACTAAAATGAAAATCGCCATTTGTTTAAGGTAGAGGTGGTTAACCTATGGCGCATTGTACGATTACAAGTAGCTTATTGAGAACAGTTAGATTTTAGCGTAAGAAGTTAGAAAAGGCTTCTGAAGAATGCATCTAAACATAAAATATCGAGGATGATAGTTTTTTAGATGACAACACTATGAGATCGTCCGCTCTGTGGCTTCCCTATCAATTGATACGGAGCATTCATCACTGCCTACTGAGCAGGAGGTCAACAAAATCATCCGTGCACTGAAGCCTACTAAAGCCCCAGGACCAGATATACTTTTCAAGCGAGCATGGTCTGTCACTGTGCCAGAATTAAGCAATCTATTCAGAGACTGCATCAAAAGAGTTATGTTCCCAGATTGCTGGAAAAAAGTAAAAAAAAAAAACAAATCCGGAAACCGTGCGCCATTAGACCCTAAAGTCCATCAACCCCTAACACTTTTGTCAAATATGCGGAAAGTGTTGGAGGAGCTTTTGTGTGCCAGGATAGATATTCACCTGGTAGAGAATACAACGCTATCAGAAAATCAATCAAACACTGAGGATGCTATCAAATGTGAAATTGCAATCACTGAACATTCATCAAAAAATACGTTGTTGGTGTTTTTCTAGATATCGAAGATGAGCTTGACAGTGCTTCGTGGCCTCTGATACTGCATTAATTGCGGCTGAGGAAGGTCCCGGGGAATCTTTTTACCGCAGTTTAAAGTTGCTTCTCGAACAGATCAATTGTATACCAGGTTAGCCATACCTTCGTATGGAGAGATACTTCCATGGGCTGCCTATAGGGATCAGTTCTAGGACCTTTGTTGTGGAATATTCTATTCGATGATTCGCTTAGACTTCAGCTTCCTCCTGAATGCAGTATAATTTCCTATGCAGACGATGCCTTGGTAATGGTTGAGGCTAAAACGAGAACTGCTATCAAAACTGCGGTCAGTGAAGCTCTTTCAATCATACTGGCTTGGAGTAACTCAACACGACTGTCATTTGCGGCCAAAAAGACTGAAGCCATTGTAGTCAAAGGCCCAGGTCACTTCCAAAAAAGGCCCCTCACAATCCGGATGGGAAATATTTCAGTCAAGGCTTCCAAAAAAGTTAACTGTTTAGGCGTCGTTCTGAATAACAAATTAAATTTCGCTAACCATGCAAAAACAGCAGTAAGTAAGGCATCAAACGCCTTTCACCGCATCTTACGTCTTGCTGGCAGTAACTGGGATCTTAGATATGGAGCACTTAAAATTGCTTATGACGCCATCTTTATGGGCATTGCCGGCTATGCTACTAGGGCATGGTACGAGCGATGTAAAATAGGGTAAATGCAGAAAATTCTTCTTAGGAGACAACCAACGCTACTAGCTCTTACAAAGGTCTATAGAACAATTTCAACGGATGCGTTCCCTGCCTTGGTTGGTATCCTCCCACTTGAGCTATACATTCAGGTATGTGATGCTGCTACTCTTTTGCTTCGACAGCAGAAAGCGCACCTAGGGCACTTTTATTTAAGTCCACATGGCCGAGAGAAAAATAATAGACTGGATTTTTGGAAGAAAACCATCCATCAGAAGGTAGGACGCGTCGACTAAGGGCAGCCACACATACATGCTTTTTCCTAATATTAAGTGGTGCATGAAGATAGCCAAGCTGTCTCCAGATCCCTTCAGTAGCCAATTTATTACAGTTATAATGCAAATATCATTCCTTTTAAAAAGTTTGCGGCGTCATACAGCAAGCGTGATGATCTCTTCTCATAAATTGCTTGACCAAATAAGTCTTCATTTTTTTTTCTCAATTAGCTTTTTTTTATCATTCTATTTCTTTTAACTTCAGCACACTTAAGTGCGTGGCAACCTAAGTCTTGGGTAATTTATATTTACTCCCGGGATATTCCCATCAAATACAGTAGATTGTTTCTCAATATCAGAGCTCTGGGATACGCCTGATCATCAAGACCTGGTGTACGGACGGGGCGGTTGGATGGTGGGCACATTAGGTAAACATGAAGTATGATATGTGAAAAAAATTAGTGCATGTTATGTAAAAGTCTGGTTACTCCTGGTTTAAGGTATATATTTTTTTAATCCATATATACTACATTATAAATTATTTATATAAAAAATATCAAAATTAAAATGTAGAGTAATTAAAATTGTCATCATCTGATTAGTTGTGAATCTTGGGATGTTATCGACATTGCACTTTGGAGAACAGGGGTAGCTAGTATTTGGAATACCAAAGATGTCAAAACTTTCTAGTAAAATAGCCATTATTATCTTCATAGTTCCTAGAATAATTACATGTACAGTACGGTAAACTATCTTGAGATCTTGGTGACATTGTTGAGTAGTACTGCTGTTTTTTATTCCCTTGATTAGATTCAAAATCTCTATAAGTTGACCCTCATTGAATTTGAGAAAAATTAAATGTGTCTTTTGATTGTCTGAGATGGGAAAGAATTCATAGATGTTATCATTTTTACATCCACATGAAGTGACCTTAACGACTGGTGGTCCTTTAGAGTTTATTGAATAATAGTGATTGTTTATCTAACGAGTCACTAGAATGCATGGAACTCGTGTCTTCACGAGTGCAATATTCTGTCATAGTTGCCGGCGCACTCATACTACTGACTGTTTTATTAGTTGGGGAAATTTTATTAAGAAACAAAATTTGTTTGTGGTACACATATGACCTGGCAGTTTGAGCTCCACTTCCAGACATTTTTTGGCCTTCTATTTTCTTTTCAGACTTCAAGAAAGTGTCCCAAATGTAAATAATTATTTTAATCTCCGGGCTGTAACAGTAAAAATTACACTATTAGTAGAATCAACATTTTTCATGGTGAAAATTGAATATTGAAAATGTTTGTAAACAAATCTATTCAGTTGATGGCGAGCTTGCCAGTGTACTTGTTTAATCTTACTTTAATTTTTTGTTTAGGGTACTTGTACATCAAGTTGTTATATGAAAGATCTTCATTATACGTTTAGAGTGGGTACTTAAACCAATAAGTGACATTATAAATGATGTATGCACTACATTATGGTACGTTTTAGATGAAGAATGTCTATCAATACCAAATAAAATACAATGGGAAGAAGCCGCAAAGGGATTTGACCTAAAGGCCAATTTCTCATATAGTTTTGATGCTATTGACACAAAGCATATACAGCTAGGAAACCTGAACACATCGGATCTTTTTATTTTAATGATAAGGACTTCTAATGTATTTTGCTACTTACAATTGGATGTAGTTAAGCAGAAGACGTCCAAACAACAAATTAAAATTTTGAATTTTATTGCCTACAATGCTTCAAAAACATCAATATGTACTTTAATATATAAAGACACTCAAACGAAAGACAATAACTGTTTTTCTAATCCGTATACTAACAATTTACAAAAAATAAAATCTACATAATGTCCATGTGGCTTGAACTTTGAAATTTAAATATAAGGTTACTTAATTACAAATAAATTTTAGAATAAAATCCATTTAGCCCTCACCAATCCACAAGCCAATAATATTCAATCAATATTTGATGATTATTTTGTCTATCCTAAGGGGTCTGTGCCATGGAAAATGAAAACACTGAATTTTTTAATTGGTGTTAATTATTAAGGTCAGAATGATTTTTCTTGATTTTTTTTTCATTGTAAATTTTCTTGAAATTATTATATAATAATAATACTAATTCAAAATAAAAGTTAACCATAATAAAAAATTTTACTCGCCGTATTCCTGTCTTTTTTTTCCATGTCATGTCTCAAAATCTCTATAAATATTTACTATTTTTTTCCCGTGAATTTCGCTTAGCAACTTTATTTTTGCAATTCTAAAAGTCTAAAAACTTACTCCAAAAATTACGTCTTTCTTCTGTGTGAACAAAACAATATAAAAAAATGAGGCAGATGAAGAATCGAGCCCGCCTTTCCTCGGATTGCTAGGCGCGCACGCTTCCAACTACGCTACCGAGGATTCAATTCTAAATATATAATTTATAAATAAATTTTGTCGAAATCGGGAAAAAAAATACTTTCATATTCTACTCGTAATTTTACACTATGTGTGAAAATTTCATATCCTAAAACCCAATATAAACCTATGAAAAAGAAAATTAAAGTCGTAATTTGGTTCAAATTGAAATATCTGAATATTTGAAACCTAGTTGATTTTGCGCGCGAAAAGTCATCTCAGGGAGCAGTGAATATTAAAAATGGCGTCAAAACTGAATCATGGACAGTGTAACCGTAAAACATAAATACTTTAAGTTTACAAATACAACTTTCTCTACATAACAAAATTTTTTCGAGTAATCTTTTTGTCTAGCAGAGTGCCACATAGATAAATGTTTGTTTTTATATGAAATGTATTATATTAGTTGTTTTTATGTCTTTGTATTTTGTTTTAATTGTTTGCATTTCTTTTAATTTTTTTATTTCAATTTAATAATTCATTTAAAATTATTGATACATTACATTAAATTCTAGTACTTTACGTGAGTAAAAAAAACAAATATTTAATTTTCGCTTAGTTTTATTATCTATTATTGACACGTAAAACTTTAATATTCTTTACCTTTTTATTCTGTAACCATCGTTCTTTGAATAATATCCTTGACGCTAAATTTTGGTAAAATATATTAGTTTTCATTTCATTTAAAATTATAATATTCTGGTTCTACAAGTTTACGTGGAAGCGTTAATTTGTTCTCAGTTCCAAGTAATAGTATATATTTATATATACAACAAGCATTTGTGTCACCATGCCAATATTTTTTTAATTAAAAGAAAAAGTAGTATTATTATAATATATATGTAGAAATTGTTATCTAACCATCCGGTAGATCCGGTCACGAGCCGAAGGTGTAGTTTTTGTGTCAATTCAAAAAGTTAGCTACAAATAGCGACATAGCCAAATTTATTTTGCTAATATCCATTTAATTTTTAAGTATTTTTTTTTTTTTAATTTTGTACTTATGTAAACATAGATTACGAGTGAATAAAAAATCTTAACCTAAAGTCCTAAAACAAATAATTTTACCTAATTTTACATAAAAACACTCGTAAATAATAAAAAGTTGTTTTGTCGCTTTATGGTATAGATGCTTCACATAGATTATTAAATTATGAAAAAAAATATTTAAGTCCCCAAAATAAATCTATAAAATTATCTGATTGATTTTTTTACAAAATTCACACGTTAAATAAAATTAATATTAGTTAATTTTTTATCAATGCCTTTCATTTCAAAATAAAATATAATTAAGTATTTAATAATTAATATATATAAAATGTAAATAAAATCTATAGAAAAATTTATAAAGAAATTGAATTATTTTAATAAATAAATTATAAGTCTGAAATATTACGATTTAATCTTTTAAACGTTACGTGTAGCTTAGGAATACATAGACTACATTATTAATCAGTCTTTCAGTTGTTTATTTTTATTATAACAATCGTTTTATTCAATAAAATAAGCTTACATTTTATATTATGAATGGGCGGATTGATTTTTGACATGTCTATTCAAAAACACTGGTCCCATTGGCAAAGAAAAACGTATGATTGATCACATCATTAACATTTGTTACTGGCAGCACCGCTCAAACGTCAAATGATCAAAGCGCGTTCAGCGAATTTGTTCCCTCCCGTCGGAAGTTTGTCGTTCGCTTACTGTGATATTAGATATATTTTTAACAATTCTTATTTAATTTGTCCGATTTTTATTGAACAAAAACGAAAAAGATTCAGGCCATGGCGTCTTTAAGCTGTACTCATGCTATCGTTTCCCGAGTGCCGCTATCTTTGCGATCTCGGGGACAAATCGAGCTCGATGAAGCCCGCCGCCAACATGAAGCGTTAGTCAGATTACTTCGAGAACTGAGTATTGACGTGGTAGAATTACCAGCCGATGAGGCCCAACCTGAGGGTGTATTTGTGGAAGATTTTGCGGTTGTCTGCAATGGCACAGCTCTTATTACCAAGCCCAGTCAACCATCCAGACAAAAAGAGGTGAGTGATGCACTTTCCAAAAAGGACGTACTCCTGACGTAATTTTTTAATTTATGCTAAAAAAAATTTTATAAGGATGCTCTCTTTTGATATCATAAATTTATAGCCAACATTTTTGCGATAACTGTTTAATTAAATAGTTGGAGACATGGTATGAGTGCTGTCCAATTTTTCAGTTCCTGGCTCTAAAAACTTACTTTTTTAAATATTCTTCATTCAATCTTATTTTATACAGAGTAGTAATATTGTAGCAATCTAGGGTTTATCTAAGGGGATAGTTACTGAAATTAAGTTAACTACTTGAAGTTGGAAGTATTGATACAGAAGCAGAGTTCCGCATTTAAAAAATATGTTGATGTTGTTTCACAATACGCATTGCCATGAAAACAAAAATATATTATTATTAATTACAATTAAGTAAAGTTTGAAAAAAATATATTCATAATTAGGCATTTTCATCAAAGCAAAAATCACCACCAAAATATTAATTATTATATATTACCACTGTTTTAAAATAAATACATATACTCAATATTTTTGACTGATGGTGCTTGATGGAAATTGATTTTAAATTCTAAACTATTT
>JAGVSQ010015760.1:0-10010 GCA_022683975.1 Rhyacophila evoluta
AAGCCGTCTTCACATTGCGGAGATCCACATATCTCACTTTCGGAGTGGATATCTTTACAATGTGTAGATCCATATGCTTCACGTTGAGAGCGAACATGGTATAAAAAAAAAAAAAAATTCATTCACTCTTCATTACATAAATTTTAAATTATCATACAATATACATTTTCACCACGAATAATTAATTCTACTTTATTTTAACAGTACCAAAATTGTTCTTAATTTGCTAAACATGGATGTAATAACAATATAAATTTTGCTTATCCTTCATTGTGGTTTCTAGCTTTATTTAATATAAGAGTATATTATGAGTCTAATCTATTTACTTAAATCATATATAATATACGAGTTGAATAGAACACAGGTGATATTAATTACATATTGCTTAAAGAGTCCCATTGGCTGAGTGAAGTGGAATTTAAAAAAATACTATTTACCTATTAAATACATAGAAAAGAACAGGGCTTATCAATATTTTATTAGCAGGAGGCACAAAACGTATTTTTAATGATTTTGGACCAAAATCAAAATATTAAATAGATTCAATCTTAATTGGCATAAGGAATTAAACTGGTGTTTTATGTAACCAATCTGATATTAATTTAATAATTAAATTTATGTACAAAAAAGTAATAAAACTGATGTATTAAAAATATATCATTTGCAGCTTACATTCTTTTGACAGATAGTGTATTAATTTAGATGTATTGTAATTATCGAAATAAGCTATTTTGAAAAAACTGAGGCTTAAGCCAGAAATCTGGGTATGTAACTAATAATATATTTTATATTTCCACTATTCGCAGCAAAGTAAATATAAAACTGAGAACCAATACTCTTTCAACTCAATAATCTTATAAATCACTTCACACGGTATTTCAATCTGCAAATTTGTATTTAAAATTCATTTTTTTTTTTTTTAGTGGAATTATCATTTCCAACATTTTGAACGAAACCTTCCAATAAACTCTTTTCATTATTCTCGTTGCTTAGTTTTTTTCTTCTATATTCTCTCGTCGAACCCAATTGATTTTCGGTCCAGCAGATTTTGCGAGGAGTCTGGAGCCTTTTAAAAAACTGTTGATTTTAGTAAAATGGCTTGATATAATATTAAAAGGTAATATTTGATGTAAATATAATCGATGATAACAAATTGGACTATTTAAAATAACACAGTAAATTAGTATAAACATTATAAATGAACTATAAAAAATCGTCATCACTTAAAATATAATTGTTTTCGCCTTAGATTTAAATAATATTAATTTTTTTTAGCTATTTAGGTAGAATCCATGGTTATGTCATTTATGTAGAAATAGAAAAAAGCATGGCTTCGTAAAAAGGTTTTATTTATGAACTTCGTCTCATGTTGGTTTTTTTTTCTGCCAAGGGGAAGAAAAAATCTCTATTATGTACTCAAAGTTCATAAATATTACATGGATTCATCATACTCTTGAAAACCGTGATAGTTTTTTTTACTGCTGCAACGTTACAACAAAAATATTGTTTTAATTTTTATAACAAAAACTTATGTGTATATAAACATGAATTATAGTATCAATTTTTCTAAGTATTTATCTAAATATACTATTGTACAATATTTCTAAAATACATGTCTTATTATCATAATTATAATCAACAAAAATTGTATTCAAGTACTGACTTGATCTGGGAGTTTTATTTTACTTAATTTAACAAAGGGCTCGCTGGTCCAAGTCGGATTTAACAAGGGACTCGCGTAAGCCCGTCTAATGCCCCTTCAGCCCATCCCTATCTTGAACTAGCGGCTAAGCTAACATGGGTGTAAATAGTGCAAAATAGGTAAATGTATTATATATAGTGAAAAAAGCAAAAGAAAAATATTTTTATACCATTTCCTCTCCGAATGTGGAGTATATCTATACAGTGTAAAATTGCCTACTCTAAAAGTGTTGTATATTAATCTCTACAACATAAAGATATATTTTAACAGACATATGGCTAAATTTAATATTGGTGTAACAATTCTATTTTCATGATTATCGCTTTGATAATACTTTACCTATAGCAATATTGATCTAAAGAAGTTTTTATGATGGTGGTATTGTGATACAATCCAATCAATTTTCTAAAATATGTTATATTATATACCATGCCTACTCCAGCCGTGGTCTATGTGGATCATAACAGCGTGAACATTACCACTTTGCAAACGGAATATCGATGACTTAAAGTGCAAAGTTGAAAGGTCCATTGCACCATGCTATATACATGTCCCGTATAAATTTGACAAAATTATTTAAATATATCGAAAACACCTCCCAAGAAATTTCGAAAATTATTATACATTCGGATCTGAGACCTACTCGTACACTACAAAATAGATTATAATATAATATGAATGAATAAATTACTTGAAGTGTGTTTAATTGTGTCCAAATAATTGCAAAAACAAGTAGCAAAATAATATTTTTTTACACTATCATGTAAATTTTTGAAAATTGGACTTTGCGATTAAAGTTTGCATTTTAAACCATCATTATATAAATATCCGCATTGTAAAGACTTGTAAAGCAGATGTGGGAATCGAACCCGCATTCCCCGGATGCAGAGCGCATGCTGAAATTTCAGCTACTTGTACCATAGATAATTTAATATAAAAGTATATTTAAATTTACTTCAATCCGGATTGCTACCGTAAACATAGATTATGATTAGGGTAACAATCAGATACGAAAAAAACATTTAGCGGTAATTCTAATATTTTTATTATACCGGGGCTAATGAATAAAATAAAAGCGATGATGTGGCCAGGGTAAAAATTGTATTATACACAGGGCGTCTGTCTCATAAATTATGTGGATCCTACCACATATACAAAGAGATGTATACACAGACATATAGCTATATACTTTTTCCGCCTCTTGTCTTTCGCGAGCTTATTATGTTGTAAGCATAAAAGTATTACACGGTAAAAGAGTCTTAAATAATAACCCGTAATACTCTTTCTATGTGTTGAGCGACTTTTGAAGTAGGACACGAAATACTGCGGAGGTGCGTGAATAAAAAAATGTGTATTCATAAGAACGATTTAAGCTCTTTTTTGCCTTAAGCTTTATGTCTACTTAGTAATTATTATTACCGTTTTTAGAGTTTATTCCGAATATACAACATATGCTTAAAACTTTATTTATATATATGTAAATATTATATTGATTACGGACATTGTTTTATTTAAATTTAACTAATAATTTTAAATAGTAATCAAGTAATTCGTTAAAATATAAGTGGTAGTATCAGAACCATCTAAGCTCAGCTATAAATTAGCAATACTAAAACTCATCAAATCATATATTCTCGCTATAACTACGACTAAATTATAAATTGGCTTAAAACATGCCTTCTCGGTAGCGTGCGCGCCTTGCATTCAAGATAATCTACAAAATGCAGAACTGGATGCCCATTTGGTTGAGCATTTGTCTGACAACCAATCTCGTGAAAAATAATCTTGTCTTTACATTACGTAGATCCTTATACTCCACATTCAGAGCAGACATCTTTACAATGGGTAGTTCCATATGCTCCTCTTTTGAACCCAACATGGTTAAAATATATCATATATATTATTATAATATATTGCAGGTAATTTAATTTTCAATTTATTTATAATATTTGTTTAAATATCATATTAACTAAGGACTTTATATTATTTAAATTCAATTGATTATCTAAAATATGTATCCAGTAATTTTTTAAAAAATACATGATTGTAATAAAACTCTGTAAATTCAGTTGTAAATTAGCTGGTATGAAGCTTCATACATCTGTCTTGTAACATTACGACTAATTATTACGCAATACATAATAAGAGAAATTAATAACCGATATATATTTACAGATATTGTAATTTTCTTTTATTTTCATGGTTTTTAATTTGTCTTCCTTAACGCAAATTTTAGGTTACCAATACTACAGTTCGTACTGTAATATTCAATATCAAGACAGCTTTATTTCATTAATCGTATGCTATCTTTAAACCACTACGAGGGCGGCTTCCTAACCCGCACCAAAGCCAACGGCTCTTGGCATAACTTAAACAGTTTCCAATTAAAGTAATATACAGACAAAATACGAATGAAATGTTAATTATAGTGTACTAACAAACTTTCACCCTGGTAGCATAGAGATTGGGTTGTGCCCCTTGCATCTGGTTCAATTCTCATACATGAATTTAAAAAAAAAATAAAAATATGGGTCTGGATACTCATTGGCTGAAAAAAAATGTCTGACAACAAATCCTCATGGAAAATAATCCATCAAGACATTCACATTACAGAGATAGATATAATCTACTTTCGCACTAGACATCTTCACGTTGTGTAGATCTATATGCTTCGCTTTCAGAGCGGACCTTCCACTGTTTATAAGTCCACTGTTCGCAGGAAATCTCTTAATGCCATATGCATGTCCCGTATTAATTTGATAAATCAAAATCATTTAATGTAATCCTGTATAATTTTCAAAAATCGACATACCAAATTTTCACTTCAAACCATCGAAATATTTATTATTAGAAAATGACATAGACTGAAAAATACCCTCAAGTAAATTTTATTCACTTATCCGTGGTATATAATAATGGTTAATATGATACCACTAGTAAATGCATAATTATTCCGTATAAATATGTAATTATTTTAGAATTTTTAGATAATTTTTATTCCACGAAAGAATTAATAGTTCGCGTATTTGAAGAAAATGCCTCAACTCTATTCGCTCAATTATAAATTATGCCACTCAGAAGTGAATTGACTCAACTGAGATTTTAGTAAAAAAAATAGTTAGACGCGTTATGATATGATTCAAATAACCAAAAAAGTTAAGTGACCTAAGTACATACACACTGAAATAGTATTTTTTTCTTAAAATAAAAATTTGCATCGAGCTGTCTTAGTATAGTTGTGATGGCAATTTGCAATGAATAGGATATACCATTTTTCACGTGGCTCACTTCACTTCTCGTGCACTCAAGTAATATCGACTACTCAGTTTTGTCAAAATACTTTTTTTTTGATAATCATAATGTACACAACTTAACACCAGTTTTATCAAAATAATGTAAACTGCAAATGTCGAATTGGTTTCTTTATTTAACTTTCAAGTATGAAAAGGGACGGCCTGTATAATTTAGGACCAGAAAAAGAACTTTCATCACATCAATTTTAAAGATTTTTCTTAAATAACTTATAAAACTAATATCAGATTAGATTAATAGGACACCATTTTTAGCCTTCGTGCACTTCTCATTATCAAAATCATTAATACGTCCGTTTTACCTCCTATATCATTTTTTCTGTGTGGATTACGTACTTTTTCCTTACTACAGTCGATATATTAACCCGGCCAAATATATCTTTAGGATAATAATCGACGATAGAATTTGACCCAAGAATATTTGGTCTGTGTGGGTTACATCATCTTTCCTTACAGTAGATATATTATTTGAAATATACAATTAATATAATGTTTATTTTTTCTTTGGAAGATAACGCGTTGAATATTAGCTAATCTTTCGAAACAATAACACCTGTTTTTTTTATTCACGAGTTCAACGAAGATTTTTATCCGAAAATCACCTGGCGTATTAAATCCAAGCTCTCCATTAAGCTCTTTTTAAAAAGCTTCCCTCTTACCACAGAATCGTAGAATTGCACAAAAAAAAATACGCCTTCAAAAATGCCCGTAATAAAAATCACCCTCGACTTTGACAACGGGAAGCCCCCCTGCTTCATCCAGAGGGATATATAGAGGATCCGCCCGTATTATTATGTTGCAGGGAGGGAACAGGGAGGCTTGAAGCATTGACGATAAAACTTTTTTAGATATGCGCTATATTAAAATACATAAAATAAATTTAGCTCGAGCTTATTAAAATACATTATTGACAACAGTACTTAACATTAGTGACATCTTCGAAATGTACTCCTACATCTTTCCTCTTATTTTTATAATAATATCTGCTGTCACAAAACAGTCAGTTACTTGACGTTGATACTGCCAAGAAACCAATCAATTTTAAATTGGAAACAACCAGAAAAACGAAAAAGTCATAATACTTACAGCTTTCTGAATTATTGTGCCTTCAATATAGATTGTGGTTGGAATTCACTCGATTTAAAGAGTAATAAGTATTTACATTATAGAGGCAGTATTTTTAAAGAATCATAGCGATAGCTTCACCTACATATAAAACACTTTTAAACGATTGATTTCAAAAATGCATACCATAATCGCTACCAAATATGAATTTAAGCATTGTAAAGATATCCACTCCGAAAGAAGAGTATATGTATCTCCACAATGTGAAGATGTTTTGACAGATTACTTTTCACGAGAATTGGTTGTCAGGCAATAGCTCAACCCATTGGGAATCCGGTCTTGCGTTTTTGGATTTTTTAAATTTGACAGGTGGGGAATTGAGCCCGCATTCCACCGATTGATAGGCGCGCACGCTACCAAGTACGCTACTATGGAAATTTTTAAACTTGGCCATAATTTTCTTGTAATTAACATATTTCCAGCGCACTATTTATAAGTATGGAATAAGCCGTTAAAACATTTTGTAGACAATTTATTAAATATATTGTATTTAAATTCAAATACTGTTATTGGATTGTTCATGAAGGTTAAACCTAACGATACCATCGTTTAAAAATGTTTCTTTGGTCACTGGTTGCCAACCTCTCCATAGGACATTGCGTGTAAGTGCCGGCGTACCATATGTCAGTTTAACAGGTGTACGACAGGTATTTTCGTGTGACCTAACGAACAATTTTACTAGAGGGGCCCAAAGTGGAAACGGAATTGGAGTTACAAAGTTCGGCCACTTGTGCGTCGCGACGCACGCACGTCGGATGAAACGTGTATCTCAAAATACCATGCTCAATACGTTTTCAACTTGAATTAGCACAGTACGAATCGAAAAATGTTTTACTCTCTCTACATATCTACCGTAGAAAACAAAAAACACGTAACCCACACAAAAAAAAATTACAGCACGTACTAAAAAATGCAAATAAAATATTTATTGTTTACAAATATCTCTTGTAACATAAGGTCAGTTACAAAAATAATATTGAAGCTAACACTACTTTGCAGAACAGTAAAATTTAATAGAAGAATTGAAGATAAAGATTTTTTTTTCTTTAATCAGTTCAAATAAAATAAACTTTAATTTTCCATACGGATGTAATGTACAAGTGTATTATTTGATAATCTCTCGTATTGAGTTAAGACGGCGTTGATACCGACTATAGAAAGGAAAAAGGACGTCACCATCGACTATTTAAAGACCAACGTGTAATAACGGATTCTAAGTTTATAAATTAAGTTTTGGTGGTTGGCTATTTTTTCTTTTAAGGCGACGGCATAATTTATTGCTAAAACGAATTGCACCAGAACTAATACCTATCAATGTTTTTATCAGAATAAACAATTTAAATATGTCTTATACTGATGATACATATCCGATGCGAAAGTGGAAATGTCCACTCTAGAACTTGAGTTTATGAATCCCCGCATTATGAGGATATACATTCATAGATTTTTTCACGGCAATTCTGTATTTTGGTTTTTTTCATAAAAAATTAACAGCTGTGGAAATCGAACCCATAGTTTGGGTTTCCGAAGTACACACGCTAACCTCTTGGCTACCGGGGAGACCAAATTAATAATTATTGAAAATAAAATGATCAAATCAACAATTAAAATCGTTTTAAAATAAACATTTCAAGCTACCTGTCAATACACGAATAACATAATAATTATTCATAAATAATATAACAAGGGCGCTCCACCCCTCTAGCATGGATAGGACATGCAAACCCTTCACGAACACGTGACCATCTCGACTGGCAATATGTCTATAAATCATAACCACTACAAAAGAATAAATAAATGTTTGAACCAACAATCGGATCAATTTCAGATACGGCTGCAATAAGTAAATTACTTACGAAGATAAAAATGCATTAATTGACAGTTAAAATTGTCGACCTTTAGTGAATAATGAAAAAAAAATCATTACTTGCCAGCTCCCAATTTTCCACTTAAATTTTGTTTCATTAAGTAAAAATATGTATCAAAGATACATATACTTCGTTTTCTATATCCGCTCCCTAAGTGAAGCACATGGACAAAGCATGGCGAATCTAAGAATCCCCGTCATCACTTGTGTTTTCCTAGACCATACCTGTATTCCATAGATCCAACGAATACATCATGTAAATAATATCTCTACTACTAATAATATCTATACGGATACAAGTCACCAATTTCATAAAATGCGTTAATGTTCGTGTTTATCTTATCACAAAAGATTAAAGAAAAATCGAATTGCATTTGGATAAAACAACCATAACGTCTTAAAATTACAAGAACTTAGGTTTAATGAATATGTATATTGGTTTTTTTACTTGTCTCCGATTCAAAATTAAATGACTTGTACTACATATTTATTTCATAAATCTGCTGATACATTTTTATAAAGTTTAAAAAATATATTGATTCTCCTGAATATTTTATTAATTATATTTCAATCTCTCCCGAATTCAGAAGGGCAAATGGATCTCTTTATTATGATATATCTAGATGGATTGTCTTTTATGATCAGACATAGAACTTATTTTTAA
This sequence comes from Rhyacophila evoluta, assembly GCA_022683975.1. Lineage (NCBI taxonomy): Eukaryota > Metazoa > Arthropoda > Insecta > Trichoptera > Rhyacophilidae > Rhyacophila > Rhyacophila evoluta. The sequence goes on from JAGVSQ010015760.1 coordinate 8,670, forward strand.
AGTATAATTAGCATATTAATTCTTAGATGGAAAATAGTTGTTAACTACAATAGTTAATGCAGTGGCAAATTTATCCGCAAGCGCACCAGGCGCGCACCTGGGGCCTCACAATTAAAGGGGCTTACAAATGTCTGCAAATTGCCGGACTGAGGATTTTTTTTTTTTTAAAACGACACACCATCAAATTTTGGAGGATATGTGAAATTTTAATTTCTAATAGAGCGCTAAAGAGACACGAGAATTCACAAAATACTGAACAAAAGTAAAATTATTCAAGAAAAGTGAGATCTCATTTTTTTTAAAAGATTGCATTTAAATTACGCCTGGGCAAATTAGCATTGATAAGTATATATTATTTAATATAACGAAAATAAATTTAAATTAAATACAACCCTAGTAATTTTTTATTTAGCAGCCATTTTGGACTTATTTATGACTATTTAAAACGATTAGCTGTCAGTTAATTACTGCTATGATATCTTTGCAAGCCTTATAATAAACTATTTATAAAAATAAAACACTTAACTTTTATTAAACATACAAAAAAATTATTCAACGTGCGCACTGCTTTTTTGAAAAGCCGAAAAAGATTGCTAGCATTTCTCGCTAATATTACGAACAACGATATGTCATGAAAGTGTTAAAACATCGGTTAACATAATTATTGTTATTTATTGAAGCTTTATGTAGCTACGGGTCGTTTGATATTTCTGAATTCAACACTGAAACGTGCTTATTTACCCGATCAGCAACAAACCAACAACGACAAAAATGCATTTCATACGTGACTTTATTTTGAACTCAAAACGAGTTACATAAATACAAATCACTTATTTTCTCAAACGGTCATTTACCATATCAGAATTGTTGCATATATGATAATCTACTATATATTTCATGTATGTATATTCTCGTATATTAATTATTTAAATGTAAAAAGTATTAAGCACTGTCCTTTTTAAGTTATATTAAAATTACGTTCTACACGATATTCATCAATAATGTGATGGAAAAACTGAAAGAACCTCTAAAATGAATAGTGTTTATACCAAATATATTGAAGAATTGAGATATCCACGGTCATTATATAATATGCCTAAAGTGACAGCTAAGTTGAAACATTTTATAAAATTAAATAAATTATATTTCTTTTTTTTTTAAATATAATATAAAAAAACCTGCAAAGAACTTAATGAAACATGATTTTTTGTATCAATTGAATTATCGACATCTTTTATATGTAGGCAAATTCGAGTTTTTTTTCTATTCTCGGATATTTTATAATTTGGCAATAATATAACTCCCCGGTAATTTATTTATTTTATTTATTTTATTTATTTT
>JAGVSQ010015761.1:0-10010 GCA_022683975.1 Rhyacophila evoluta
AAACGAACGAACGAACGAACATACATATTTTGACTTTTATATATTAGATAATATAGACGTAAAGTAAATCAATTTTTGAAACTCTGTACGTATCATTCTTTTCTATATATACAAATAAAAATTTAAATGCTCGTTTGTTCAAAATTTTAAATCTCCGAAAGTTCTTTGTTGTTTGCTTTGAAATTTTAACGCGGCATTGAATTTAAATACGTGCGCGTTTTTATATACCTATTATTACATAGATGTCATACCTGTTATAGGTAAGAAATGTTTTTTTTTTTTTAAACAGCGCCATTATTTTAAACCAGACTGAGCCACAGCAACGTGTAGCTGGGTATAGCTGGTATAGAATAAAAAGCGACATCCAAGTCACAAATAACGATTTGAATAGAAAATTGCTTTCTCCAAGCGCTTGTGAATTTAAAATTTCTATCGAGCACCATCAATAATTGAAAATATTATTACACATTTCACTAACACTATTTCCATATATGTCTACACAAATTTTCTCGTAAATTATTAATGAATTAAAATCATTTTATAATTTGTTTTAATCTGCTTGAGTTTCACGAAAAAATCTACAATTGTGTGGTCTTTTATTGAGCGAATTTAGCATCCCGTTAAAATAGTTAACCCGTTAATAATCAATTACCGCTATTTACATGTGGTCGGTGCGGCAGTCGATGCGCGGCGTCACCATACGAATAGAGTAATAATGATGTTTGCGTATAATAATTATTAATTAAACGTAATTGGTTATGCGTAACGTATATGAAGTGTATGATCAGTATAGCTATGCACCCGCTACGCTTAAAAGGGTTGACGGATATGTCATAAATAATGTATGTAATCAATACATAGAGATATAATATGATAAACACAACATCAATAGTTATCACGAATTTGAATAAACACGCAAAAAATATTAATACACACGAGAACTTTCATTTGGCTTATTGCATATGTATGTATGAACATGAACTGTACCAATCGCTTCAGTGGCGGTTAGGTTAATAAACGATTACGTTTATTAACCTGAACGGCGAACGGTGAAGTATTTTTTTTTGTGCATTGTATTTTATTTATTTATATAGTACATGTTGTAAGATTAAAAATTACAAGTTTAATACTTTAACAATACGATATACATATGGTTATGACAAAAATATCAAAAACATATAAAAAAAAAAAAAAATTACAACAAATATATATATACAGTAAGAAAAGGAAAGTATCTACTAAGTAAGTTAGACATATCCTATTCTGATAATGTATATAAGTATCCATCTAAGCTCGCTCTCACCTATGTGGAAGATATCAATTTCCGAGGCAATCTAGTTAAATATCACCATTGCACTCCGCATTGGCATGACTACTGGCAGGATAGTCCTACATTTAGGAATGGAAACTAGCTGATGTTCTCGATGTCTTAGGTAGTTATCAGGGGCATACAGGCCATTATTAGCCAGAGTGGCAGAGTTATAAAAATTTATGTCGATTGCGAGGTGTTAACTTATGGATACCGAATGTTTTTTGTTTTGTTTAAATTTATAGCTGTTATATACAATCTTTGATAGCTCTATATTTTGATTAATTTAGGTTAATTTATAAATTAGTCTACAATTAGAATGTATTTATTATTGTTTAAAATAAATTTAAATATCTGAAATTATGCTGTTATTTATATATTTTGATAAAAACTTTATGATTATTTGGTAATTTTAATTATTTATTTCAATTCGCCCTATTTCACTGGGTGTTTAAACAATTGTTAAACGTTTTTAATTTCCGCCTACACGCTAACGGGACGATTGTGTGAATATTTAAAAAGGATTAAGAACATAAATTTAATGGAACAGTGAAAAATTTATACCGCTATGGATGGGCGGACAAACTCGGACGCGAACGCTACCAGGGGAGGGGAAAAAAGATTAAAAACATTTAATAATATTTTAATTTGCAAAGCCAGACAAATCTACGTAATGGTAGCTTTTTAATTAAAAAGCTTGTGTGTTTTTGAATTTCCCAGAAGTGAAAGCTTTGAAAGTGTTGACCGTAATCCATTCAGTGTGTTTAGTTAGTATTTCGTATTAAAATTTTGAAGCGAGTAATGTTTTTATTTTGTTGTTTATTTTCTCAGAATAAATTTAAATATCTCGTTAAAATATGTTACTATTATACAAATTAACCGGTAAAACAGAATACATATAAAATTTAAATTATTTTATTTCCATTATTTTAAATCGGAGTTAAAGGTACGGAAGTAATAGTCCATTTTACATTAAAGGTCATGCAACTGTGCTGAAAATAATTTTGAAGACGTTCTACGGGTGTCTCTGATGTCTTCTTCAGACCTTTGAAATTCCTTTGCCCTGAAACATACTAGGGTACCATTCACAAGACGTTAAGGATAGGAATAAAAGGGTACTGATATGACCTGGGAGAATTAACAATGATTTGGCGGATGACAAAATTTCCGTAAGCATCACGTGATTGTTATAAGCTTCATATCGTCGTATTACTGGCAAATTATGTTAAAGTGAAAACATGAGTTTTGAAATAATCGAGTTTTAATGATTGAGGCTCTCTATTAAATAGATTTTACGACAATTTCTTAAGGTAAATCTGTTTAATAGTGAGATTCAAAGATTAAAATTCGATTATTTCAAAACTCAATTTTTCACTTTAACGTCTTTTGCCAGTAATACGACGAATAGAGACCGGATTTGATGGAAGAAAAAAAAGATTTTTCAAAATCATATTTCCAGCTCTAAGTTTAAAGTAGTTATGTGACATTTTTATAAATATTAATTACTGGTTTCGTCAATGTTCTGAATTTTTGTCTATCGTTACGAAGATTTTAGGCCAATACTTTAACATTATGTGTAATGTTAGAAACAGCTGGCAAATGTCAAATGCATTTTGCTATTTTATTTCTTGAACAAAATACATCTCTCTTCCTAGTTGCACTTATAATGAAGATAATTGCATCAATTATTTGAATATTGTCCCACCCATATAGAAGCGTTGTTGGAATTGTGAAATTTATCAACGCTAATATTGTATTATAAGTAATGTGCAATGTATAATGTATGCGATGTATCTACGAGTACACTGAAACATCTAACAATTAAAACGAACAAAGCGAAGTATATTGATAAATAAGGTGATGTTTTTATACATCCCTTTTAGGTATTGTTTTTAATAAATTATTAGCCAATATTGTTTGATGTATATATTTATGACTTCGTAGTGATGATCTAAAATGACTTATTGTTATTATAAATACTATATAACTGTGGAACTCAACATCAACGTGCTTTTACACCGCCAATACTGACGTTTACAAATGATATCGACTATTTCTAACTGTAATAATTCGTCTGAAAAATTGACACCCTAACTTGATATGTATCCTTATAAATATACTTGTATAATTTAGACAGATATCATGTATACGATATCAGCACTAGTTTTTACTTATTTTATATGTTTTATTGGTTAAAATAACTCAAAAAGTATACAAATGATGAAATTAGTTTCAGTTTTAATTTTTAAAAAATTAGCTGATATTCAAACTGTCGAAAAAATATTACATGTAAATTGAGAGGAATTTTTATGAGATAAAAAACTTATATCGAGATAATAGATCTCATAATTACTCGGGTAATTAATATATTACAAGACACAGCCGCTAATAAATATTTGAGCTAAAATTTTAAAATTAACTGAATTTATCTTTGATTATAAGCATGTTGTATGTTTTTCTAATTTATGATTTGATGTAATCGAGTGGTATATTTACAAAGTGAACTTATTCTACTAAGCCGAAATTTAAAAGTATTTTCATTTTCAAGTATTTTGTATACTGAAGGATCATATTGATTGCGGAAAAGAAAAAAGACGTTACCCTCAATTTATAAAAACAGCTTCCATTCGACAATCACAATGTATACAACACGTTCTATCAAAAGGATGTAAGCTGAAAATGCCAAGTTACTGTCTAAATTTAGCTTTACAGTTTGAAAAAAGGATGGCCTGTGAAATTTTCGACCAGGAAAAATGGCTTTCACCCAATCAATTCGATTGGGTTTCTTAAATATCATGTTTAATTAATATCATATTATGTAGATAAAACCGCAATTTGAGTCTTCACACACTCGTGTAAATTTTTTTCTATGTGGGTTACATTATTTTTCTTTTCCACAATCAAAATAGCATGTAAAGCACTAAGGATATACGATTTCAAAAACATTGAAAACAAAAATAAATGACAGTGCTATGTGGTTCTTCTATAATTTATAAAAGTAATGTTTAAAATATTGTACTTTAAATTTTGGCATGGCGGAATAATTCAAGTGTTGTAAGACGCTGTTTTGCCAAGAAAACTGTATTAATACTTTATTAATAGCAGATCTCAATAAATATTTCTTTGGCTTTTACAGTTGGATTATATTTGTTATATCGAGATCAAAATGACAATAAGATCTTTACAACGTATAATTGCGCAGCGCTATGCAGTTGATAAGAGACTGTACATTCATTATAATTGATAGATACAGTGCCGACAGCTCAACCATTGCGATTGCTGTTGAAAAATAAATGCACATGAGATCAAGAATGCATTTGAAATGATCCGATATTTATATGCACTGGATTATAATATCTGCATCAAGATAGAAAATATCTAAACACCACCTTGATTTAATGATTCAAAGTCGATTTCGATATTATTCTATCCATGCGTTCATTGTTTAATGTAATGGCAATTATTTCTAAGAAGTCGATTATCAGTGAATGCTGAAGCAATTATATTTACTAAAGTAATATCTTGAATACATATCCCTCAAACAGGGCAGTCAGATGATGTAAAATTGAAAATGTTTTCAACCTATTACACTGTAACAAAAAGCAAATCTCTTTAAAATGCTATTATCCAAAAAGTTAGTAAACGAATAAGATAATAACTAGCAGACAGATTATACTACAGCTCGCAGATTAAGTCAAGATCATAGTGGAGAACTTTAAATTAAAGTCTTACAAAATATTTATAATGGCCATATTAATCTACAGATTGCATCAATACTTTGACAAGGTGACATAAAATGATGTTGGACATTTTAAATAAATATAATGGAATCAATCGTTGTTCAAGTTGTCATTTTTTGTGAAGATGGTGTATCTTGAGAAAGGTGCAACCGTCAATTATATAGGATATATTTATATTACTTTATCCAGAAGAATTATGGGATTGAATCATTTTTGAAGAATGGAAGATAATAAATCGTTCAAAGCATTCTACTGAAATAAGTTAGGAAAGAAAATTATGTGTAAATAATTATAGTAAGTTGAGATAACGAAGTGCTTATATTCAGAAGATATTACAAAAGTAAAAATAACTAACACTCACGTCTCATAAATTAGCGTATCTTTTAAAACAGTCATTTACCGTGCGAATTAGTTGTAAATAAACACGTATAAATAATGTATTTTGTATCTTTATTCTTGGTTTACTTCCTAATGATTAGATACAAAGGAAATAAGTCTAAAATTCATGTCTACTCTATTGAATAAAATGAAGTATTTCTGATAAATAATGTCTGCACGTATTAAGAAAAATACGCATTTTATTGTTTATTTTTTTTATCGCTAGATGGTGAATTTCCAAATTGAGAACGAAAAACGCTTCTACATTAACTACGTTTATGCAGATAAAACAGTTATTTTTTTTATCATATTGTTTATTGGTAATATTAATTTGTGTATATAATACGTTATTATATTATTTGTATGTAGCATTATAAGATGTCTCGAAATATCAGTTTACGAGATATATACGTATAAATTGTTACATCATTGAAAATGATTACGATTCATTATTGGTTAATAAAAAAATGAATTGCAATCAAGCCGTAGTATGCAATTTGTAAGAGCATGTAAACAATTTTCGAGCCAAGACAATGCATCACTATCGGTGCATAATGCAGAGTAATTGACCGCATCGAATGATCGCACCATTCAATACTCTAATAGCTAAGTACGAATTGAAGGTGTGACAGTGTTGTACATCACCTGCGTTCAGATCTTTTGAACTTCGCAACATTCATCAAACGAACCGACCGAAGTTATGCTAAAAGATTTGTACTATAATATCTTTCATATCCATTGTTAAATATTAAGAAGAGAAAACTTTGATACGAATTACTCTGTAAGAAGTCAACATATTACCACAAACGATTAATTTTGTCGTATAATTAGTCTTTGTAGAATGCCGTAAGTGTCACATGTGATATCCACGATTGACGTATTTAACCCTTTCATTAGTGAGTTAATTTTTTACGCACACACATTTTAAACACTAAAATTAATTCAACTAATATCATAAAATCGATCAAACTGGATATACCGATTTGTAATCAATGCTCCTTTATTTCCAAGCAACGAATAAAATAAACTGAAAAGTTATTCTAAATTGGTTAGATTGTGTATAACATTACCACACGTGGTCACTTCCATTTCGAAATCAAAGAAGTTCTTGAGAATAAATTTAAATCTATATGACTGATTTATGTGATATTTCGTAAGTTTCTATGGACAGAAATATATATAATTTTTCGTTTCTTTGCAAATCATAATAATTATAGAAAGAGCGTAAGGGAATTTTTCAATGCCGAAAATCTGCCGACAAGACGCACGGACATACGTGTACGTCCATACTCCTCAAAATATACAATTATACCTTCCGCAACGCAGTTCCATCAGCATACCTTTGTTACAACGCTAATGTTATACATAGTGAACAGATGTGCCTATCGTCTACCGGTCCCACCTTTACACCCAGTTTTAATCAGCTATCAGTATCACAGCCCTCTGATATCGAGAGTCAATACATTTCATTTAAAGTAAATATATCTGGAGTAATACTATAATAATTTCTCAAGAAGTTTTGTCGCACGTAATTGTCTTAAATTTAATATTACTAATTGAAACACTTATACACAAAAACTTTTTAATATCCGTCTGCTTTTTAAAATCCTGAAAAAAATATTTAGGAAGCTTTTGAAAACAAATATGGTACGCAAATGAAGATATAGCTAGTTATGCGTCGTAATAACGGTACTAATAGATATAAAATATATTATGTCATTAGCGTATTATCTCTTTAAAGGTTCGAACTGGCTAAAAGATAAACTAATAATAAAAGGGTACCTTGTCCGCATTCGCTTTGAACGAAATCTTATTAAGTATTTATTTAGTTACACTGTTATTACAGATCAAAAGGGTAGACCCATTAAGGTCCAATTGAATTATCGATGCCCTCACGGAAGAGCGTTATTCTTTAATACCAAATTGAGGCAAATCCCCGATGGGTTTGTGTTTATTAAGGGCTGTCAGGAAGAAGATTAACATTACGATAATAAAGAAGCAAAAATTGATGGGTATAGTAACGGCGATGTTGCCAGGGGTCAGTCGATGTGGTGCGAATTCACCCCGCATCAAGCTTATCGTGATTTAAATCATTTTAATCTACTTTTTGTAAGTATTACGTTTTATTAATTTATTAAAAATTTAATAGAATCTAACAATTTCAATATTTATACAAAAAGGAACACTAATAATAATTTAACTCAAAGACTCATTGACTCGACTTACTTTTCAATTATCATATTTTTTTTTTCATTTTGAAAATCAGCAATTTAAGATAATGCAGCTGGGTGTTATATAAGAGAATTGTATTTCCAAAGTGAACTTATTCCACTATGACAAAATTTAAAGGAGATATTTTAAACAAGTAATTTTTGCATAAAATGACGATATAACACATTTTTCAACGTTCATTTTTGATTTAAATATTTTAAAATGATTTTTTTACCAGTTAAATTCTGGGAGTATTCCCAAGGTGAACTTTGTCAATATATATAATTTTTAAGAATTTTTTTTATGAAATTACTATATATCATATTTTTCGATGTTTGTTTTTTTTTTAATATTCTTGAAATCGATTCTTTGCTTATTTCATATACAAATTACTTGTTCAAATATTTTCCTTTATATTTTGACCTAATTGGATAAGTTTATTTTGAAAAAACCCCCCTCATCCATCTCTATAACTCATAGAATTTATCACAAGTAATTTTATAATATAATTTCATATCTTTTAATTCTTTGTTTGCAGATACATCATATTCGTATCACCCAGCAATTCATGATGATACATTTGTACGTCGAAAACAAAGACGAAATCGAACAACGTTCACGTTACAGCAGGTAAGCTTCTTTAACTACCACCATTTGTATTGTTCAATGAACTTTTGTTAATATATTGTTGAAATTAGTTTATGATTATAAAATATGTATTCATTGTTTCATTAGCTTGAAGAGTTGGAGACGGCATTTGCGCAGACTCATTACCCTGATGTTTTCACTAGAGAAGATTTAGCGATGAAGATTAATCTCACTGAAGCTAGGGTTCAAGTGAGTAGAGTTTTTGTATTTTAAAATGACTTCCAGATATTTTAATTTTTCACTGTTGAAAATACACATATTAAAAGCATACGCCGCACAATAAACCGACTTCCAAATTTAAGTTTATCACCGGTTATAATATCCCAAATTATTTATATACGTCTATGGTTTGTTGTTTACTTTTTTATTTTCGTAACAATAGTTATGTCCGTTGAGCAAAAACAAAAATAAATCACCATATTTACGGCGGGCCTGCAATTCATATAGATTGTTTTTATGAACAAATGTGTTAAATATTATTTTTTCCAGGTATTAATATAAACTTTTTACGATAAATCTTTTTATCAAAGAATAATAAAAGAAAGTATTGCCTAAATACTAGTAAATGCATAGAAGAATTGTTAATTAGGTCGTGTATCATTCAAACAATGAAGTTGTATCATAATACTGCACTTAGAGCTATTTTGCTTCAGCTTCCGTAAATATCCGAAGATATTCGAAGGTATCCGAATGGAAAGGCGTCGCGACGCGCACTCACACAGTGCGACGTCACTTCAGAAGCAATAAAGACAGCCGTAAAGCGTAAAGCCAGGGGATGATTGTGACAAAGTATTTTGACGGGATGTTTTCATACCCTCACAACACTTGGACGATGTAAGATCATATGTAACTCTCGGTGGTGGCCTCCCCTTTGTACACGATATTAGTGTAGGGGTAGGAAGATTCATAAGAAAGAAAATTTTTTCTTTATATTGATACCGTAAAAGATATAGATTCACTGGTTGATTTAAATTGGGAAAATAAAATATGTATTTGGAAAAGTGTCTCAACTATGTCACAAGAAATAGCATGTGAACGGCGCATACATATTGAAAATTAGTGAAGAAATATTTAAAATATAAACCCGTTATATGTATAAAGATGTGATTTGATTATGAATTACTGGGAATATGGTTAAAAATAGTTTGATAATTTCTTTCAATTTCAATGTTAAATTCTGAAGAAAATTATAATCAGTATTGGTATATCGGTGGTTTTATCAGAGCTTATCCTTTGGCGTAATCTTGAGATTTGAAAAATTATAGCTGATTAAAAAGCGATGTATTTTAAATTGTTACTTTTTTTGTTTAAAATATTGAAACACGTATAACGCAGATAAAGTAAGCATATTATATCGTCAAAACATAAACGTTTTCATTGATTTTATAGTTTAAGTTTCTTATCTCTTTAACTGAGTTGGTAAACGTTTATAATCTATAGATCATGCATTTAAATACATTACCCGCGTAAAAAATAAAGCACATCTAAAAATTCAATTGTTTGAATGATTTTTTGTAACCGTACGTAAAAAATAATCTTCACAACAACAGCCCTCACCCTTTAGAAATAGATGTTTTCCACATTTGAAAAATATGCAATTAAAAAACTATCATAAATCTAGTGCCATAAAGTTTATGCCTATTGGGTTTAGTAATTGTCTGACAATTTTTTTTTGTGAAAAATAATCTGTCAAGACGTCTTCACATTGCGGAGATCCATATACT
>JAGVSQ010015764.1:0-10009 GCA_022683975.1 Rhyacophila evoluta
TAAACTTATAATTTGTGATATTACAACAAGTATAAAGTAAATAAATAAATAAATTTTGTTCCGTTATTTCAATTCATATAGCAAGCTCACCTTATGCATAGTCATAATTATTCAGGACATGGGACATCACAAAAAATAGTACCTATATTTATTCAAGTTTAAACTACAAAGCTTACATAATTCAATAAATTTAGATATCTTCGGACAAAAACTCGTTTAAAATTATGGGCACAGAATTAATTCACTCTGCATTTATTAAATTAACAGTTTTTACACATCATTAAGAGTGTAAACGGTAAAATTTAGCTTATCTTCGTGATAGAATCATGAATTCTGTTCATTTGTTAAATTCAGTACGCGCAAAGTATGTAATAGAATGTTAAATCACCATTCCCCGAAACCGCTAAAAAGTTCTTTAATGAGTTTTGCATTTTACCTGATAATTCCTGAAAATTTTGACGTTTATAAACTTTAGAAGTAAACGCTTTTCCGTGTTTAATCAAAGATTCGGATATCTACTGTGTAATGATAGAATAAAGCTTTTTGTAAAGTACGAAGTGTTTAAAATTTGGAAGCTTTTTTGTATGATAGATTGCTACTTACGATTCTAAGCTTTTAAGTTTGAAAAAAAAATGTCTATCAAATTTGCATAAAACGTATTGGAAAAACGACTTCCGATACATCAATTTTTCTTAAAAATCTTAGTGAATTAATATCAAATTAGGCAAATAAAATACCAGTTTTAGTATACGCGCCCATCAACGTTTTATATATTTAATATTTTGTCTTTGACACAAAATCATTAAACGTTTATTGTGTCTTCCGTTAAATTTATTCTTTGTAGATTACGTCCTTTTTCTTTTCCACTGTCGATATTATGTTTCCATATTGTATGTACATTGGCATTACGTAACTATAATTTGTCTCCCCAGTAGTGCAGAGGTTAGCGTGTGCAATCCGGCGAATGTAGGTTCGATTACCACACCTGCTGGGTTGAAAAAAAATACGAAAGCCTAGTACTAATGCCTATCAGGTTAATTGTCAAGCGATTGTTTGACAACCGATTTTCGTGAAGAATAATCGGTGAAGACATATATTTATATTGAAGATATTAATATACTATACATTCGGAGGAGATATTTTTATACTGTATAGATCCATATGCTCCACTTTAGGAACAGGCATGGTAAATATTTATATATTATAGCATTTGGAGACAATATTGGGACAATAGTTGTATGGTATTTAATTGTATTTATGCACTAGATGTCATTCATTACCTTCAAAAACTATCTCTTGTTTATCACAAATCTGCTGAATAAATATCAAAATGTGATTTATAGCAGCGGCTCTCCACTTTTTGGGCTTTGATCTCCCTTTGAGTAAAAAAATATTCTATGCCTTCCCAGTTTTTTTAGGTCGCGTCATATCTTGAGATATTTACATTTGTACATTCGACCAAAATTTTTTGTTCGTAAATTGTACTATTGTTCCCATTAGGTCGCGTAATAAATGTTGTCTGTATCTCCCCTGGAGTTTGGTACGCCTTCCTAACTTTATGTTTGTGCCCGGTTGAGAATCACTGCTTTAGATGATAGATCACTGTTTTGTTAGAGTTATAATTTATTCTTATTGTCATTATTTTTGTATTCATTTTCGTGGGTACTTAATTCTTACATCAGTTTTATTTTTAATACTACATTTATTACGCACTTCGAGGCACTATCTCATTAAACACAGCCTTTCTTTACCATCTGTCTTTTGAAATATCGTTACAAACCTAATTTTACGGAGATCTGTCATTATATAAGGCTTGAAAGACAAATATACTTTTTAAATTATGAGCATTTTGAATAATTACATACTTAGTTGACTCGGTCTTTTAAGAAAATTGACAATTTACAAAAGCTCTCCCGTCTCTTGGTGTAAGCTCTCTATTGTTGTATATGAACAGTAATTAGGATTGCCAAAAGCATTTTAGAACTTTACAAAATATGTGATCGATGTTAAAGAAATGGTCACTGTCCAAAATCGACTTTTTTGCTAAATTGAAGAAATTAATATGTCGAATACGTCTATTTTAAAATTATAATTTACTGCATTATATGGCTAGTAACAAAGGAAAATAATGTAAACAGTCGGTTAATTCCCTGATTTTAATACTCAAAATAACTTTTAAACGTGATTACTTTCGTAAAGTGTTTGTGTGAGTTGGTGACTAATTCCTTATAAACGACGATATTTTCAAGGAAGATATTTTTTTTATAATATTTAAAAAAAATGTCTCAACATAAACTTTAAAATTTATTTAATACTTAGGTTCAGATTCTGAGCGTGTATGCGTGTAACTTTTAGTTATACGTTTTGGTAGAAAAATTCCTGGATTCATATCCGGCTATGGATTTATAAAGATTTAAAAAAATCAAAAATCCAGGACTGGAATAATGAATTGAGTGATGATCAGATAACTACTTCTCGTGAAAAAATTAGTACACTTTGTGAATGTGAAATTTAGTATCTTCTATTTCGGGGTGTTGGAAACATATATTATAAAAAAATCCATATATCTACACCATTTTTGAAGCGTATATTGTCATATATATATATATGAAATTATCGGTATTAAATAGAAACTAATCATCCTGATTTTTTTGACCGACTGCAAAAAGAAAAAAGAACGTAACCCACACAGGACATATTTTATAGGAGGCACATTAAGCGTATATTTAATGATTTTGAGCCAAAATCAAATTTTAAATACACAAAAATTTGAAGTGCGTGACGTGTAAAACCGGTGTTTTTTTTTTACCATGTTTGCTCCCAACGTGGAGCATATGGATCTGCACAGCGTGAAGATATCCACTCCGAAAGAGGAGTATATGAATATCTGCAATGTGAAGACGACTTGACAGATTACTTTTCACGAGAATTGTTTGTCAGACAATTACTCAACCCAATGGGCATCCAGTCCTGTATTTACGAATTTTTAAAAATCTGACATGGGGATTTGAACCCGCGTTCCCCGAATTTCTAAGCGCGTACGCTACCAACTACACTACCGGGGAGTCTTAGTATTATTTACCAAATTCGATATTAATTTAATAATTTAATTAAGAAACACTAAAAATGATATTTTGGAAACTATTTTTCCTGGTCGTAAATTTCACATAGTCTTATTCTTTCAAATCTTCATAAATAATATATGGCTTTAAAATGTAAAGTTACATGCGTTTTACGTTTGAGTCTTCTTCCTGCCACACATATTAACGCACGGATAGTTCTGGAGCACAAGATTTGACAGCCCTACATTTAATAAACTTTTAAACATCGCTCCGTAATCAAATTGAACTTTGAAAACTTTGCCAAGTTTGTCAACATTGTTAATTTGACTTTGAAGATTCTGACGGTGAAAGGGGGTTAAATCTTCCAGAGAAAGCTTTCCTTCGACCCTTAAAATAAAGAGACACACGCGTACAATAAACAAAGCTCAGTTCGGGGATTTATGTTGATAACCAGAAATGTTGTACAGACACTTTGTAGTTACTATCTTACAAAAGCTTTTAGTCTAAATTGAAAACAATAAAAAATACTACGTGTAAATTGTTACTATAACTATATTTATTGATTAAATCTGTTTAAAATTGATCAACAGTAGATGAAAGATTGACGTGCGCATTTTTGAACTAAAATTACGGGTTCGAACTACACAGCTGCAGAATTTAAATGAAATGCAGGATTTGATACCCAAAGAGTTACAAGATTGACTGAAAGATCGGTTTTCGTGAAAAAAAATTGTCGAAATAAGTCTATTCTGTTCCCTAAGAAGTCATTTTTATACTGTTGAAATTAATTTACTCTAAATATAAACAAAAATATTTAAACAACACATTGATTAAGTAAACATTTTTGATTCTTTGTACAAAAATAATTAACATAAGTCGTTTCAGTGTTCAAGAGGTCAGACTGCGTGCTTTGGAGCCGAAGATGACGAGCTCGGTTCTCTTAGCTGCAAGATTAAAACAATGAAGATGGAATACTGAATTTCTAATGGACTGCACAATTGGTGTATAGTAAAATATTGTAGTATAAATCACATTGCAGAGATCTTTCTCTATTTATGGAGCGAACATATTTACACTGTATATCCTATATGATCTAATTTTGGAGAGGATACTGTAAAAATAAGACGATATTTTTTACTGGATATGAATAACGATGACTTTTACGTCACACAATGATAGGTTTTTTACAATCTGATGGATTTTTTATCATTTTCTAAAAGCTGCACAAAAACACTGAAATAAATAAAAAAAGCTTCCTTCCCGTGTATTCATAACGTATCCTGAAAATTTTCGCTAGACATAAGCGCGTATAAAAACGAAAAAAATAACAAAAATATTATTTACTGACAAAAGTGCCATGGAATACGTTTTTTATTTTGCTTGATATATTTTATTTAATAAGTTTTATTTGAAATATTTAATAAAATCAAGCGTTGTAGGAATCCATATGACCCACTTTGAAAGTGATTATGATTAAGAAACAATAATAATAACGTGAATTCATTGAAATTTGTTTTAATTTTTTATTCGTAAACAAATGAGAATGTTTGTTTTATTTCACTGTTTGTCTTGCCATCAATGATTTTGTTTTGATAGGTAATTTTGTTGAAATATATTATGGTAGTAAAGTTTGTTACCGATGTTTACTTGCACATCGATTGTATAAACAAGGCCTAACGATGCTTATGCTGAGTTCTCATTTGGCGGTTTTGACAAAGCGAATCGCTTGACCGAGAGAAATCGAATGAAATCTATAGATGTTTTAACATTACAAATTATAAGTTTAATACATTAACAACACGATATACATATAACCATATGGTTATAACGAAAATATTAAAAACATATTAAAATATAAAAAAAGAATAAAGAAAGAAATTAAAATCAATAAGATATATATACGGATGGAAAAAGAGAGTGTCTACCAAGTAAGCTGGACGGACTCTATTCTGTTAATGTATACAGTAGGATTTATCTAAGCTCGCTCTCACCTAGGTGGAAGATATTAATATCCGAGGCAATCTCGTTAAACATCACTATTGCTCTCCGCATTGGCATGACTACTGGCAGGATAGTCATGCACTTAGGAATGAAAACAGCTGATGTTCCCGATTTATTAGGTGGCTGTCAGGGACATACAGACCAATATTAGCAAGAGCGGCACAATATGATATAGTTTAAATAATTTTATTAATAATTATATAGTGTAAATATAACAAATGCTGCTCATTAAAACCTATTTCTAAAAGAATTGCATGTATCTATTGACAACATATTTTTGTCAATATAATATTGAAACAATTAACACATTATTGAAAATAATAATCAAAATACTATTTTTTATATATTATTTTGTACGAAAAAATCGGGACTCAATTTTTAGATTGTTGTACCGGGTAATAAATGGTCCCTAGGCAATGATACATATTATTTTTTGTTTCTGTTTTTTGATATTTTTGTATCATATACTCTTTTCACAAACGGTTTTTTAAACCTTGGTTAGATACTTCGGAGAAAGAAAAATATATATAAAATATATATATGTACTTTCAAATTCAAATTAAAAAAAAACTTATTTATATGATTTAAAGCTTATCAAATGGCAATATTTTATTCTATTTTTATTCGCTTTTATAACTTAGGGGATAACGATCAAAAAATATTTTTAGGGCATTTAGAAAAAATGGTTGTTGGATGTTTTTTATTCAAATACAAATGAAAACTTTGAGGCCAAAATAGATGAAAATAAAACGAAATATGTCAATAATAATGTAATTTTAAAGACAGGCAAGTTATAGGGATGCTTGGTGGAGAAGATTTTATAATTATTCATCACAAATGAGTTGAGACAGTTTCAAAATACACAATGTCAACGCTCCACCACTCATCTGCCATCCTATTCAAATAAATTAATAAATAAGGGCGTGAATCCACCCCTGTTGGCAAATAAATAAAATGGCTCCATCTGTTTAATGGGTGGGGGGTGAAGCGCTGATTGCCCCCCGGGGGTACGAAATGGGGTGGGGGCAGATACTACTCTTCCGTTGGGGATAATTACAATATTGACGTAGCGTCATGTTTTTGAAGAGAGGCAGTCGAACCGCACGAGGGAGTTGTCAAAATATTTGCGCACGAAACCATGGTGCAGTGCGGCGAGCTGTCAACTAAATACTGCCATGGGTTTCTTTTACGAGGAAGTAAACAATAAAAAATAATATGCATAATAGTAATAATAAAATAACTGTATTAAAATAAATGCGGGTAAAAAATTTGGAAGTTAAGGGCCTATTACACTACACAATATTAAGTGCTCTTACTGCAGAGTGGGCGTGGTCTGTTGTATATGATTTAAGTGCCTAAAGCTTATTACATCGCACTAAGTAAGGGTAAGGGTGCCTTGAAATTGTGTAGTGTAATAGGCCTTTTAATAATATATATTTAGCGTACCTCTACAACAATGTGTGTACATAAGGACGCTTTGAAAATCTTAGTTTAAAGATAATGGCTGTATTTTGTTGTGTATAATATTTCTGCTGTTCTTATTGAAAACATTTTAAAAACAGTACTATTTAATATTTTTCAGTGATGGTGCTTGATGGAAATTGATTTTAAATTCTAATTCATTGAAAACTGGTAAGCTTCCATATGTGAGATCACTGTTGGCAACCCGGGTTTCGCCTTTCGGCATCTTCAGGCTGGGTAGATAAAAAACGATTTCATTTTTCACACGGTTTCTTTGATAAAATCACTAATGAAATATTTCATTTGGCATAAGTATTTCCACATATTTAAATATGTATCTTAAAACAGATTGCGTTTTCTGAATATTTTAAACAATCATTCAAAATATGCGTGTCCTGCGTTTAAATATTATACATCAAAAGCATTTTCATTAATATTGTTATGCGGAAGAATAAGCGCGTTTGTTTCGTTGGTGCAGGTTAAAGTTTCAAAGCCAGCAGTAAAAAACCGGAGATATAGAGATCTTTGAGATATTTGTGTGCATTGTTGAGTGGACATAAAATATTTTTATTGAACTTGCAAGATTAGACAGCGCGAGATATGGCAGCAAATGATTAACACGGTATATTACTGTGTAGCCCGTTTATTCTACACTGGTATTATGCGTCATGTTTTCAAGCACACAAAGCACGTGTTAGCAAACAAAAATATGCAGAGAATCCGTCAATAACGACACCGCACCTCGCCGGGACATAATAATTAAAATATTGACATGGTTGTGTTTCTGAAGTAAATCAGAATGGCTACGTGAGTGGAAAATATTTAGCTGACAACTTCATGCGGGTGCCATATTTGAGGAAAATTTAAATATGTTGATGGTGATAGCTTTTAATGGGAAAATTTAATCAGAAAAATGTCCTTGTGCGACATATGAAAAAATATATAAATAATAAAACTACATATCTGTTACCTAATACCTAGCAATTTTGACTAGTATCAGAAAGTAATTAAACATGTTCCTTCTTTTAATACAATACATACTAAAAACGGTGGACAATTTGTTGTATGTTCTAGAAATATATAATAGAAATCCGTTTATTCAAAAAAACAATTCTTCTCTCGCCATCCCGTGGTGTTTACTGTAACTCATCGTTTTTTATAATAAAATTTGCTATTACCAGTGAATAATATTTTGCTGACAATGCTTACTTGCAGAAATAATGTAACAAAATAAAAATAAATTGGAATTCGGTAACGTGTTTGTATTATGGAAATAATGGAAAATTAAGTAATAAATACGCGCCGAATTTTAGCTGATGATTTAAATTAAATATTTTTTATATATTGGTTTTATTACACAGTTTTCCGTGGGGTATAATCGAACTCATTCTTTATCCAAATTAATTTTATTCAATCTATTATAAAAAAAAAAATCAATACGGTGATCGGCATCACTACTCTGCAGTTGCCTTTACAGAAGTTCTTGTATCTATCAATATAATATATGTGATTCGTATCCTAATGAGATATAACCTGATTGTTAGGTCTAAAATCAGATACTTAATGTGGAGGTTGATATTATTAAATACGAAAATAGAAATAATATTATTTCGAAATGATAATCTGTCAAAATAATACGTAGCAATTTGAAACATATCTCAGAATGACATATAAAATTAAGCCAACTTCAAATGTCAAAGAAATGATATGATCACATTGAAGCATCTCACATTATGTATTATATACATTCGCGTCAAAAAGTATCGCGCATGTATAGAGAAGATAATGATAGCAATGTACAAGAGTGATTTAGTTTCAACATTATATTTTTAAAAAAATAGTGTGGTAGTGTAGTGGATGTAGTGGAATAAGTTTATTTTGGAAATGCCAAAGTTATGCACAAGATAACTTTGCATATTCACTTGGAAACGTCATATAAAAGCATATTCTTGCTGACTTTATTGTAACAAAATAACACGTGCAACGATTACTTACCGAGTTTGTTTGAGTTTTGACCGTGTTCTAATTTCATACAAAGCGAGTTGTAATCTCTCTGTGCTGATCAAACAAATTGCTCTTTATTTCCGTGTATCCTAACAATTAAAATCGCTTACACCCCCCGTTTCCCATCGAGGCGTAAATACACAAATTTTCTTCTGTAAAGTTTGCACTTTGCAAAAGAGTAGGAACATAATTGTGGCGCCGAAGTCGCTTTCTGAGGAGTTGAACATCTCTTGACGCTGCCGGGGTGATGAAGATGGGGGCTGCTGGGGGATGTGGCGTCAGGTTAGATAATATGGCGCCGGCTTCACAACGGAGCGGTGTTTGAGTTGAAAATAAACAGGAAGTTAATACTAAACACGTTTAAACCTTTTCATGACTGAAATTGACCGGAACGAAACAAAGTCTCAGAACATTTAATTTATAGAACAAAACTTTAAATACTCAGTTCTTTAATCATGTTCATTCATTGTCTTGTCCTGTTCTTATAAAACAGTTAACCATTTAGCTGGAAATAAATTTAGTAATAAAATCTAAATATATCTTCACAATGCCTTAAAAAATATAGTCTTTTACTTTCTTAAACTGCCAGTCGCGATGTACTTATATGATCTTTGAAATATTAAAACATGCAAGAAGAATAATTCGACTTACAAAATTTGAGACTCACAGATGTTTGGAGTGACCTCGCATCATATGTATCATGCATATGCATTAATGAGTTAGTGAGTTTATATCGAAACCATTTGTCAGATCTAGAATATTGTAAGTTTAGTAAGAAGAATCGTTCCGACTCACGGGTGTCGTTGACGTACAGGGCACGTCATTGGCCGACTCACCGGTGCGTCGTTGGCGTGCATACGGTTAAATACATTTTACATACATATCTGCAGTTCATTTTTCTGCTGCGTCAAATTGCACTTACGACTGCAAACTTACTAATATTGTAATCGCGGTTTTTATACAATAATTTATAGCGAAAGTTAGTTAGTTATTGATTGAAATTGATTTTTCAATAAAGATTTTTTGTATGAAAGTTGATTTAGGATTTTTCTGATTTACGATCAAAGAGGTGGAACGTATCCCCATAGTAAGTTGGCGATTGACCGTACCTGAGATTTTTGTTTTGCACGCGGAGTATAATGCGTGAGGTCATAGAATTTGCCTATATCTTTACGTGGACGTATAAAGAGAACATAAATGGAAAACATCACTCAGTGGACAATCCCAGTCATCTAGAGTAGTGCTATAAAACCTTTTCAGACACATGTCATATATAAATTGATACCAGAATTCCTTGCCACACCACAAGTAAGATATATTACAATAATTTGATACACATGATTCACACTTTTTTATTTGATAACTATATATAAATAACAAGAACTTTACCAATTTTAATTATTTAATAATATAATAATAATTGAATTACAAGAATGCAAAGATTTTAATTAAAATATTTTAGTATTAGGTTCTTTTGAATT
>JAGVSQ010015765.1:0-10009 GCA_022683975.1 Rhyacophila evoluta
TTTGCATTTTTCAAATCAACTTTTTTTTTTCGTTTAACGCGTTGAAAGGGTTAATGACCAAGCATCTTGTCCCGGAAAAACTAGCCCCAAGTAAAATATTATGATATTATGTTTTACATTTTTTTGATTATGTTACTTTATATAATTGTTTTTTTTTCAATATTTTTAATTATTGATGCAAAACTCTTGTAAATATAATTAGGTGGTCGATATAATTGTTTATCTTCTTTAAATTTATACTCAATAAAAGTAAAAGTGCAAGATCTTTTAACAGGTACATTATATACAATACATTGTAAAGTGTACCTTTTGAAACAAACACAAAGGCATAATGGTTGTAATCATCCTATTTATATCACAGAAATGTCTTCTTTGACCATACCACTCAAGATCATTGTCATCATCCAAACTGTACATGAAATAATGAGCACCAAATGATTGGTGACTTCAACTGAATGCTCGATATTATTTATAATAATTTTCTTTTTTTAACACTTCAAATGTTAATTTGACCGAGGCACGGCTGTAATTCTAATGATGAAAGATCACAGGAATGTACAGTAATTTATTGAAATAAATTTTGATCAAAATTAAATTTAATCGCCTGGTAAAGCTGTATTTTTTATTTATCATCTTTATTTCAAAAAATAACACCAAAAATGTATGTTGAGGTAATAAGTCTTAAGCAATATAATCAAATTGAACAAATGCCAACTCCCATAAAATATTGGGACAGATGGGTAGCTGATCTTCACAAAAAAACATAATTTGAAGGTAAAACATGGCATTGTAGACATTAATATAAAAAAAACAATAACAAATGGCAATGACATAAAAATGTTCTGTATCTTGGTAACCATTTTAATCTGATAACATTAAGATTACAGAAAGTATATTTTTGAATATGCAAGATAGATCACAAAGAACAGTTTTAATATTCAATGTGCTATTCTACATTTCCTTGCAAATTCTGGGGCAATTTCATGAAGCCATTCCGGCTCTATAACAGAAACAGCACTTATGTAGCTTCTCTGCGTACTTATAAGCTCAGTATACAATAGGCATTGGGATGGAGGAGAGATTCCATGGAGCACAGATGATGGATGAATAGCGGCGGCCATTCCTGATGCAGTCATATAACGCCCTCCACTACTAGAGGTTGCACCATTTCTCACCCAAGCCGTATTGACAAACAACCCGGCCACCAGACATTTTAAAATCTGAAAATGATTATTTATTAGTCATCACAATTATTACTTCGTAATGAAAATATGACACTCAATTTTTCATGAACTATAATATACATAATTTTGAAGGTTTTCATGTATGTTGAAAATCATGCAACTCAAATAATATGTTTATTTTGTAATGTAACACGTAATGTGTATTTGGTCTGAATTTCATTTTATGTATGCCTCACATACATTTTATTTTTATTTTTTTGAAATCGCATAAATCGAGGACTACCTATATAAACCAATTTAATTTCACCAAACCAATTTAATTTCACCATCCTGGAAGGCTATTAGATATTATCTACATGTGTACTTAGTAGAGTTTTAGGATACTGGGATATTATTAGGAACGATGTGAGAGATTGAGTAGTAGATTCTCAGAGATGTCATGCAGCATCCATATGCTTCATTTTACAGTCAATAGGATCACAGAAAGAATAGAATATTTACGAGTATGTGTATCGTTTTCAACAATCATTTATGTTTGCATAGCTCTACAACCTAGGTTTGAAAAACATCAATACTGAATTATTAGTTTAATATAAAAAGAGCAATAATTATTATAATTTAGATATTACCTGCTCGGTGGCTTGTCCACAAGACTGTCGCTGTAATTTATACTTTTTACAAAGTTCAGACAACTGCTCTCGGACATCTTTGGCATATGAAAGATTGCGAAAGTTTAGATAGTTGTCACGGCACCATTGCTAAAATAAAATATTAATATATATATATACAGATTTGAAAAAAATATGTATATTTCAGTCATTTCTTTGATTTTTAACAACAAATTAAAGCTATCACAATTGTGGCTCACATAACCCCTTAAACTATATTAAACAAGATTTAAAGCCGGCAAATAAAATGAGATAATCAAAACCATGTCCAACAGATGAATACAAAATAGAAAACTGATTTCTACGAATTTCTAGAGTAAACTAGTTCCAGATACAATATTTACTTTAATAAGGTTTGAAAGTCTCATATCTAATATTATTAATTGCCTCAATGGCGAAGTTCAAATGCGTGCCAGCTTTAGAACAAAAATGTTACAGGTTCAAATCCTGTAACTGTGAAAATACAGGATTGGGTATGGGTTGAGCGGTTGGCTGACAACCAATCCTTGTGAATAACAATCTATCAGGATCCACATGCTCCATATTCGAAGTGGATATGGTCAAATTAAAAAAAAACATCTTTCCAATTAGAAAGTTGACATCGAAACATGTCATATTCAAGAGAAATTTACACATTATAAAATATCACATTACATACTTTTGGCATTGGCGAATTGCAGAAAGCTTTGTAAACATTGAGCATAGTGATGTGGTCTCCCAATGGTGATATAAACTTGGCTTTTGTTCCCAAAGCTTCTTCTCTTTTACTCACAGGACAGTGAAATATTCCATCACTTGATAGTAATGCAACCACGCTCAGTGCCTAGAAAATAGATAATGTTCCAGAGTTTTAGTTGAATATTAGTTACATTTTTAAGGGTTTAAGTTGCCATGGATTATCTGAACGTATTATGAGACTGATATTCTTTTTCCAAATATATATTATGCTGAGCTTAGAGATGCTTATGTTAACAATCATGAACGCATATGGTTGGCATATCCTGGAAAGTGTTTTCACTTTAATTAATTATCTACTATCATTTATATGTGAACAAACTTAAGGCTCTGTCTATATATATATATGTAATATTATTTATTTTATTCACAAGAAAAAGCAAAAACAATAAATCTATCTCATATTCTCTCCAAACAACATCTTTAATTACCTCTTCTAGGCATCCAAACTCATGTGCTCTTAAGATAACCTTCGAAAGTTTTGGATCAATTGGAAACACAGCCATCTTCTTTCCAAAACTGGTGAGCACAGGAGATTCATTACCCGTAACAGCACCTAAAAACAAAATACATATGTATATGAACAAAACCAAACTTTTAAATATTCTATTATTTTTACAAACCTTTTTTTTACGGAGACCGGTTTTGTCTATTAAAAAAATACTCAACTCCCAATAAATAAAATCAGTCATAGCATAAAATAATATTTGCAGTCAGGCAAAACTTATAAAAGTCAATAATTCATCATCATATGCACACTTAAATCTAAATAATACAAAAAAGTGACAAAAAATTATTGATAACAATTCTTTGGTGTATCGGAATTACAATATTACAACTAACCTAGCTGTCGTAACAACTGTAGAGCTCCTTTGAAACCTTCTTCGGGAGGCTTATTAATCAAATCAAATGTGATCGGGTCAACTCCAAGAGCCAACATTTGCAAAAGCGTCGGGGCCAGCGGACATCGTAATATATCAGGCAAAGTATGCGGTGAAAGACTTTTGAAATGGTCAGCTGTGTAAAGTCTATAACAGTGACCTGGGGACTCACGTCCAGCTCTGCCTGCCCGTTGCCAACATGCAGCTTGAGAACATGCCTCCACTCGTAACATTTCAGCGCCAGATGCAGGGCAATATCTCCTGTATGACATAACAATTGTATATAGAAATAACTTCTTACTTCTCATATTTCTAAATATGTGGTTAAAGTGATTTACATTCTTCATATGTAAGGATTTTGAATCATGAATCAAGAGTTTTTAATCATGTCAATGTTATATGGAACGATCAAGTGCTGTGAGATTTTTGACTGAAAATTTTAAAAACGGTCACAATGTGATCATTGAACTTTTTCTCTTCAAACATTCATACAAATCAGTGTATCATCTACATCTGGTCAAAAAAAAAAATTTACAAAATAATTAGAACATCTATCAGTTAGTTGTTTTAGTAGAAAAAATATACAATCTGATATAGTATAGTCATTATCGCTGTATCGTTAATAAAAGCTACTCGATCTCTCAACCGTGATTAAATCAATTATATAAGAACAATCGATTACTTGTGGATGGACAAAGAAGATTACGATAAACCAGTTTATTACCACTAAGCAGAGGTTGGTTTCAAAATTATCATGTCTATATACATATTATCCTATTCTACATCTTTCACGTTTCTCATCAAAATATGACACATTTTAAAGACAATGACTGTGTAACCGTCATTTATTGAAAAAAAAATATAGTAATTTAATTTATTCCAAAACATAACTACATCAGTTAAAATATCTTAACTGATGAAACTGATCTTGGAATGAGATGAAATTTTAGAGATTCCACAATTGTATAAAACTTATTATTTTAATACAACAGCATATCTGAAAATGTCAATAGCAGGCTAAGTAAATTTCACATGTCATTTAACAGATTATAAAAATATAATATGAGAGGGCTATTTCCAAAGTCAACTTATTCCACTACTTGACGAAAATGAGTTATGAATGCCAAAAGTTAAACGAAAACATTTGGAACAAGATTGTTTTGTACAAAATAACAATATCGCAAATAAAATAGTAGAAAATTAATTTCAAAATCAATGCTACTTTCAACTGTGTCACTAACCATTTCAATTTATTCCAAATCAACCAATGGAAAGAATGCATTTAACAATGACGTCCTGTCAGTATTTAGCTAAAATAACAGTGTTACAAGCCGTGTATCACAATTCTTAGTTCTTTTATACCATCATGGATGTGCAAGGTGCACTTCACCGGTAATAACCAAAAATGCTGAAAAAGGGATACATTAACCGGGAAAATGAAAAAAAAGCTTCACCAAAATTCAACTATGTTTTCCTTATGTTATTATAAATGTATTCAAAATGATAATAGAAAAAAAATACATAATCTTTAGAAAGTGAACAAACTATAAAACAGGTACTTAACAAAATAGGAATTCCACTGCTACAGTGACACTGCAATTTTTACCATTACTTTCATTATTGCACATTACTTCAACATTGTCACCATTGTGTGTAACAATGAAATGTATTGTTATTCATTTAGAATTACACACTTTCCTGTTATCAACCATGTAATAAATAATGAATTTATAGGTCAGCGGTGTCATGAGATTATTGTCAAAACATCGCCAATGCTTCCATTGTTTTTTTTTTATTATATTCACTCCGAAAAAATGTGGCATATAGATCTACACAATGTGAAGATATGTGTTGATAGATTATTTTTTACAATTGGCTAGCAGGCAATTCCTCTACCTAACGGCATCCAGTCCTGCATTTTCGGATTTTAAAAAATCCAGTAAGTGTAGGAATAGAGCCCACAATCCCCGTATGTAATGTTAACGACTCGACAATCCCTGTATGTAACGTTAACCACTCGACTAATAAAGAGACGAACTTATGGTTTAGAAGCTAAAATTATTAGCTATTTTATATATTATGAATGTATATTTATTATTTTTCTATCTGACTTGTGTTTTTCTCTGAATTAAAACCGCCCTATTTATACGAACGTACATGATACGTGTTCTACAATGCCACCCTAGCTCGCTAACTCATATCACGTATGCGCCTGAAAAAAAAGTATTCCTGAGATTTACAAAAATGCAATGAGTACAAACAAACCTACAATACACCGTTGCATGTAGTTCTTCAAGGTCAGCCGAATTGCACAGTTCTATTTCTGATATTTTGTAATGTTTATACTTGCTATGTTACATAAAACAACCCGAAGGTAGGGCGGTTAATAAAAAAAAAATTATAGTATGTGTCTATGCCTAAATTTGAATGAATGATTTTATTTACCTAATCCCAGTTAAAAACTTGCATGTTCCAGAATATTTTCAGGTGTGTAATAATTTTCACAATTTTTCCTGTAACATTACAACAACATGGTGGTTTTCATACTGCTTTTTTTAACCGTCACATATTCCAAATGTGTTAGTTACAAATGTAAGTTATTCCGAGAGTCACTTACAAAACGAACTTGTTCCAAATGACAAATGAGAAAATACTTACTTTTAATTACATTCGCATAATTTTTAGTTTTTAAATATCCATCTCAGATGGTAAAATATAATTTTCCACATAGCTAACAAAATTTATGTAATATTTACACATAAACAGTTTTTTGTCTTTTGCCAAAAATTTGATGAAGTGAAATAACTTGACTTTAAGAAATAGCCCCCTCATATACATTATCTATAATGTATGTTATACATTTAAAATACACTTACCGTGTTTTAACAACGCCTGTGTCAATAACACATTTAATATTCGGTAAAGTAACCGAAGTTTCTGCTATATTTGTAGCCAGTATTATTTTACGAATGTTGGGTGGCGACGGCCGCCATGCTTCCAATTGCTGTGAAGGTGGTAATCCAGCATATAATGGAAGTACACGAATCATACCACCACCTACCTCCTAAAAAATTAAGAATGATTTTTTGACATTTCCCAATGTTCTTGCAGATCACTCAGAAAAACAATAGTATGACTGAAAATTAATTCTTTTGAAACATCGATTCGAGACTTTTGTAGAAACTTGCATAGATTTAAATTATCTAATATAGTTGACAAATTACTGATAAACACTTTTAATAGTCTCCCATCATATAAAATATATGACAAACATAATAATGATCTACATATTGAGCAAACGCACCAACACAAAAAAATATTGTAGATTGAAGTTAATCACCATGATGAGTCCAGATAAAAATTAGTAATAATGTATATTTTATGAACTACGAAAGCTAACACAATGAATTAATATAAAACACATGTATCCATGTCTGGTTTGGACACTAATTTTAGTGAAATGTGTATCATAAGGCAAAAGAAGTCAATATTGTCACGAAATAATTACTAAGTGTCACCGAGAAGAAAGATTAATTCAATGAATTCTCAATCTCAAAAAAAGTTAGCGCATCCGCACAAATGTAAGTAATATACTTAAACACAATAAATTATGTTAATTTATGTTATCTAGTCACCAATTTTAAAATAAACTTTAGAATTAAAACTT
This sequence comes from Rhyacophila evoluta, assembly GCA_022683975.1. Taxonomy (NCBI): domain Eukaryota; kingdom Metazoa; phylum Arthropoda; class Insecta; order Trichoptera; family Rhyacophilidae; genus Rhyacophila; species Rhyacophila evoluta. The sequence continues at coordinate 7,136 of JAGVSQ010015765.1, forward strand.
CACATCTCTAATAATCTATATCAGTGCTTCTTAAGCCAGAGACTCGGTTTTCCAGAGAAGCCACGAAATATTCATATATTTGAAGAATTAATTTGTTATATGTACTAATACTCTACTAAAAATGCACTCACTTACAGTACAGTGTCTATAAACTTTATAAATATATAATACCATATGAAGTAATATTAATAGAGTTTGAGAAGCACTCATCTATATTATAAAACCACCATACTGCAGACAGTGATATTTTATCTTAGATTTTAGTTTACCAATTTCAGCAATTCATATGTGAGATAATTCTTTTACCATGCATTATCATTAATGAACATACATAAAAAAATTAAATGACATTTTATTTGTCTGTGAAAACAAATATTATAAATTCAATATTGAGTAATAAACAGAATATGCTCCAAATAATAGTTTATTATAATATTTAGCAACAAAATCCAACCAACTTATCCAAGATTTTTAAAACTAGTATCTAAAAAATTTCAAATTCTCCAACTGATTTTGATAAATTCAATGGCTATGGAAATTCGCGAGATATTTTTCTGCTGCTTAAATTTCGAAACGTTAACTTTTATAATTAAAAATAAATTACCTTTGCTATTTGTCGAATATTGTACATCAAAGCTTCAATTTCTTCTTGGCCTGTAAGGAACACTAAAATGTTGTAGCTGTAAAAAAGACAGTATTTATGTTAGTGTACATAATAAAATAGTGGACATAGATTAATGTATTATTATTAGTATAGTAGTTTATAGATTAACATATTCCGTGGTAGGAAATCAGTACTTACTTTATTGGTGTTTCTTTGTGAATTTGAAATACTGTGCACAATGCAGTTTGTTGATAATCGTTTGGCTTATTTTTCATATGGTATATTGTTACAGGATGAGTTCTACCTTCAAGATAAATTACAGGGCAATTGTCTAGATATGAACTAAAAACATCAACATTCATTGTTGCAGACATAACTATTACCTGAAAAATAAAAATATTAAATCATTGACTGTGTGTTATATATTAAAATATTAAGCATAAAATGTTTAAGAATAAACTTATTCTTGAATAAAAATTATCGTTGAAGTGAATCTCTCTTCAAATCTTGAAAATATAAAGAACTAAATAATCCTCATTCAAAAAATATTTATCTTTTCATTATTCATCATTAAGTCATCAACATCATCATCAACTATGCTACCCCGGTACCATAGTTGGTAGCGTGCGGGCCCATCAATCCGGGAAATGCAGGTTCGATTCCCCATTGGGTTGAGTATTTGTCTGACAAACAATTCTCGTGAAAAATAATCTGTCAACTCGTCTTCACATTGCGGAGATCCATATACTCCTCTTTCGGAGTGGTGTCGGAATTATGTCCCCGGCAAAGTAGTCCTCGTCAAATATAATACACTTCTGCCACCAGCATCCATTTGAGTATTTCTGGATCATCGTTGATTTCGGCACAATAAAACCTTTTCGACAGGCAACAATAAACCAAGCATCTTTTATCAAGATACATCATGCACAAGTGCACCAACACAACAAAATTAAATAATGACAATTGAGCTTTCAAATTGGGGATTCGGAATTTAAAAATTTCACATGATTTTTATCAAACCTATTAAGTCACATTTTCACTATCAACTTTATCAACCTAATGAAGACAAAACATAACTGAGACTTTAAATAGAAGTAATAAAATACCTTTAGAGGTTTCAGATTTTTTGACTTCCTTTCTTTTTGAGATTGTTTGATAATTCCAAATAAGACATCAGTGCTAACAGTTCTTTCGTGTGCTTCATCTAATATAATAACTGAATATGCCAATAAAAGTGAATCTATCATAGCTTCGCGAAGTAACATACCGTCAGTCATATATTTCACTTTTGTTCTGGGCGAAGTCATATCTTCAAAACGCACTGTGTATCTAAAAATCAAAGAAAACATCAGTGATTACAAGAACATAAATCACTATGATTGCTCTAAGACAGAACTTATGGACCTTCAGAATGTGATGTCATTGGAAACATAGCATGAATCCAAATACCCACAGAAAAATACGTAAATGTGAATCAACAACCCAAAAATCAGAAAAAATATATAAACATAAGGACTCACTATTAATAATGGTTAATATATTTTTTATTTATATATGTACACGTTGAAAATATTACATATTATTAATTCAATATGACACACCAAAAATAGCAAAAGATTAAATTTTTATTGTATCAAAACATATGAGAAACAAAGCAATTCAAAATAACAATGTACAAAAGTAAAATTAAAGTAAGAACATTTCAGTAGAGGGTTTAATATCCCGAAGGTACTTGGCAATCTTTATTGATTTCACCTTTCCCATCCACTTTTCAATGAATGAGTGACGCAGCCAATTCTCCAAACTCAACAGAACAGAACCAATCACATTAACAGGAATGTCTACTTTAGAAGAGCCACCATCCCCTCTTGATTTCAAATTTACAACTGAGAAGTCAGCAGTACACAATTTATTCAGATACCAAGACATGTTTGCAGTCATAGTATCCTGGTGAAACATATCAATGGCTGAATCTGCAAACCAGCCAATTCCACATCGTAAAATGTTCAGAAGCAACAAAAAACTTCGTTGAATGTGAATGTTAATGCTTGAAGTTGACTGACATGTGCGGGTGATTTTACATATTTCAATTTTTTGTGAATTCTGTTTGTTTTGTGTCTTCTATGTGCGGTAGAAAAATTAAAGCTGAATAAAATAGAATCAAAATCCTAAATTATTTAAAACTGGTAAACTTCAGTGAGCGAACTAGTACTACTTGTATGTTATATGTTCGCTCACTGCCCACATATAATGTAGCCTGAAGATGCCGA
>JAGVSQ010015767.1:0-10008 GCA_022683975.1 Rhyacophila evoluta
TCGTCCAAGGTTACAACCTCCAAAAAGAGTTTCAAATCATCGGCAAATAACAAAATAACGACTAACAGACCGTGATGAGGTGAATTAATATATATTTGGTAACTACAATATAATACGCATTGGCTATCTATGGATTTAAAGTATTATAATTGTTTTATTTGATTTATTGATAATAGATACATCATTGTTACAGAAATGTAATGGACATCCGAATATTGTTTAATATAAAATATTTAAATATATTATTATATTTTTGGTTATTTCAACCGTATATTAGCGCATTGAACCAATCGCTAAATGCCCGGAATATATTGTCATCTGGTAGAGCTCCCTTATAACCCATGCCATAAAGTGGATCACCATTAGTTCTCAAAAAATGCATGCCTCGAGCGGTAGAAGATAAATCGTGCCCCATGTAAGCTCTGGGATAGGAAGAGCAAGAACCAGAAAGAAATGTAACCCAATTGACGCAAGGAGTAGCAGGAAAGTTAGCAGGATAATAGATACTCTCGACGTATGTTTTCCATGCTCTTCTGTGACTTTCTGGAATCATCAGACCATTCGGCTGATTTTTTCCGTTGTTAAGATAAAAATCGACATGCCCTAGAAAGTAAAACATATTCTTATTGTAAGATATTTGCAATCTGTCATAAAAATATATAATATATTAAACTTGGCAAAAGATGTAGATTTCGAAAAATGTCTAATTTTTCATGCAAATCATAACAAAATTTTTGTTATTAGATTTACTTATTTTACTTGCTATAACTTTTGGTTAACATACTATTATAATTTTGCGACAAAGCAAATATGTACACATACTATTTACTACTGGTCTGGAGGTATATAAAACACGTGGAATTTCACGTGGTGAGAGTTTTTATCACTTTTTAATTTTAAATAAAATAGTTTTTTTACTAATTAATATAATAATGGGCAATCGTACTTTTTAGATGTTACATAAAACCATCAGTAGAAATAAATCTAACATCATTTCTGTGATATTTTTTTAGAAAAATACACCATAATAAACGAGATATCTCACCTAAGGGTTGAACAAGTCCCAGGACTCCACCATTAGAGTGGATAACGTCCACAAAATCGGCATCGCTGTACCACAATCTGTGGCTATAGCTTGACGAATAGAAACAAGGACCAGCAGGATCTAAGCCAGTTATTCGTGGAATTTTAGACCACGTTAAGGTGTAAAATATTTTTCCTGACAATCCTGCTAAATGGGCTCCGAGACTATGACCGATCAAGTGAATTTTAGTTCGGATTCCCCCACCTATAAATTTGTCATTATAATAACTAGACTACAATAGTAGCAACTATTTAATGGTGAATAAGCATATGCCATAAATAACTATATATTATTATTTTTTTGCTTCATAATATACAATTTTTCGTTTATGTGATTACTTCAGTATATAAGATTTTTTTTGAAAACAGTTATCAAGAAAAACGTCTGAAGTTCTACAAAAATTTCCATTCATTGCTAGTTTCGTTTTACAATAGACTTTCAAATGAATGTCAACTTTACATATCACTCAGCACTGGGGAAAATATTAGTAAGCATTCCATCCTGATTAAATTGCTTGCTCCGAAAATGAACCTGTTCACACAAATAGATAGAATTGTCCGAAACAAATATAATATAACACATTCATTTTTTTTTTGTTTCTTCTAATAGACGTTCTGAATTATTATTATTTTAGAAACCTCACGCAAAACTTTAATGATCTTGTTATTTTGAACATCAGAATTTAATTGATCTCAACTAATTTAATCTACAACTGCATTAAATCAAAGCTTTACTCAATGTTTACGGGTGATATGAATATAGTTCGTTTTATTTCTAAAAAAAATATTCACCAAAACTTTTTGTCTAAATATATACTCATTTTTATTGACTTTACTGTTGTTTTTAATGGCCAAAGTGATATTTGACGTTTGATTTTCAAACTCTGATAATTGGCGTGTGGTATTTTGAAGGATATCGTTCGATCTGATGTGATCACAGAAGAAATAAATATTAGACAACTAAAAGTGAATAATTGAGTTACTCTTTTTTACCTTTGACGTAATCCGCAAGCCAAAGTCCCAGCATTTCTCCGATGAATAAGACATTAGTGGTGGATTTAAAGTAAACTCCCTTTATGTAAAGTCCTGGGTCCAAAGTCAACACGTTGGTTCCGCCGCGTCTTAATAGGGCAGTTGTCATCTCTCTTACGACTTGAGTGTCTTGGGTGTTGTCAAATCCGTGAATGAAAATTACAGTAGGAATATTTACGTCAAATTTTGGATAGGTACGTAATAGTGATGTAGGTGCTGATAATTTGAAATACGTCTGCAAAAATACCTGTTTATTGAATTTTTATTATTTTTCATAACTCATGACAAAATGATTTCTTTTAAAATGACAAAAAAAATATTTCTATATGAGGTTTTTACATTGATTTAGGAAAAAAACAGGTGATAGATACTGTTAGAATAATTATAAATTAATAGAGAAAAAAATAATTTCCTTCTAACTTATTCTGAAAGTAAAAACATTGTGAATCGTTAAATTTTGGTTTATACGATATCAACTAACATTTTATTTTATTTTGTTATCAGAAAATGTCGTCATTTTTTTAGTATTTGAGTATTATATACCTTACTGTAGATATTTTCATTTGCAGTATAAAGAACAAGAGATACGTTATCTGGGATAGGTTCTGATTTGTTATCCATTTGATAGTATGTGGCTCCGAATAAGGTCTGGATTAAAGTGCCTTTAATATAACAAAAAAACATTAATTAAAAAAACTAACGTTCAACCTGTATATACAACATTTCGTTTCATAATTATTGAGTTCTTTCAGTGAATATAACCTCTCTTTAATTTTAGTATTTGTTTTATTGTATATATTACAAACATCACAAATTGTTAATTTAAACAATCTAAAACTTAAAATAGTAACAAAAATAATGAAATTGTTAGTTATAATTCAAAATATATACGAAGAAATTGAATTAAAAATGAAAAGTATTATTTTTTTATCCCATGTTCGCTCCCAATATGGAGCATATGGATCTTCACAGAGTGAAGATATTCACTTCGTAAGAGGAGAACATGGATCTCCGCAATGTGAAGACGTTTTGACAAATTATTTTTCACGAGAATTATTTGTCAGACAATTACTCAACTCAATGAGCATCGAATCCTGAATTTTCGGATTTTTTTTAATCCGACAGATGGGGAATCGAACCGTTTTCCCAGGATTGCTAGGCACGCACGCTACCAACTACGCTACCGTATTTTGCATAAAAAGATTTAACTAAAATAAAACCCCAGCAATTTAGATAAATAGTATTTTAGAAATTTATAAAACAACATTAGTCAAAGTCACTTGTCACTCAGGTGGAAGATTTCAATAATTTCAATAATGAAGTGATTTCGTTATATTGAAATATAGTCAGAAAGTGACATACAGTTGATGTTTTTCCATTAAATAGCTAAACCCTTTTGATATTCGGCTCTACATATTTTAATTAAAAAAAAAACTAAACAGTTGCTGGATTTGGGCCCGCATCACTTTTATATCTGTAAATATTAGATTCAATAAACATACTACGTATATCAATAGTATGATATTTATAATAGGCAATAAGATTTATGTGAATTGCACCAGGTGTGCTGTCACATATGTATTTTAATTTACAAAATATTATTTTGTAAGGCCATGGAAAAATAATTACTTCTAATACGAGCACTTAATATTCCAAAATTTCTAAGTATATAATTTTTGTTTTATTATTGTTTCAGCACATATATGGCCGGTTGAAAGAAAATTTGTTTCAACGATTTGTTTTTTTTTTTTTTAATAATCTGACACTCCATCGACATACTTGAATGTCTTTACCACACGTCACATACTCATGTCCATGTCTGGTCTGAAAATGGAGTAAATAGATCTCCGATTTGTTAAAATTTATTCGGCATATATTTTTCAAGAGGAAATTAGTCAATTTATTATTCAAGTCATTGGCTATCCAGTCGTTTCTCTTAGAATTAAAAAAATCTTCCTCTTCTTCCATATTCGCTCCTTTAGTGGAGAATATGGACACCACTTACCGCCTCCAAGAATTCTTATCGCCCGCCAGTATTCTTGCGTCCTCCCAGGTTATATCTGCATCCCGTAACTCCGCCGAATACATTTTGTAGACAGTATTTAGCGATTTCCCGGGATACCGATGACCGGTTGGCTTGAAGAATAGGCAGGTTAGGTTCAGACTCTCTTGAGCCATCCACAATATGTGGCCGAGCCAGGTCCAGCATTGCATCTTCACTTTGTCAGTGAGAGGTGGCTACACGGTTCGTTCTCTTATCTTCTCATTTCGAATAAAGTCATACCACCGTATCCCCAGAATCTGCCGCAGGCACCTGTTCTCAAAGCTTAGAATATGGTTGTTTTGGGCCTTTGTTGGGTGCCACGTTTCACAACCATATATCAGCACTGACAGAATGCATGCATTGAACAGGCGACATTTGGTTTTTACCAAGACAAGTCCCAGACGTTTTGCATAGAATTTAAGGTTAGTGAAACTTAAATCCACAGCCTCCGGCTTTGAAGTATGAGCGGTAATATCTCCACCACCCAGCCACCACATTTATCAGCTGCAGATCATGCTGTCATCTATATCATTTATATATAATTTAATACATTGTATTTAATACTTACAATCATATGTCACTGAAGTGATAGCTATCTGCTCCAATAATGTGATGAATGAGCTCAAATCTGACCTGACTGGAACAAGTGACACCATGAATGCTACTCCAACAAGAGTATGGAGTAATTTTTGACCCATCTTGATATTCCAATTCTGGAATACATTATTTGACGTATGGATTATACTATATTTAGTACATAATTTAATAATAACACACTATTTTAAATAAAATAATAAACGGTACCTGTCAACTTTAAGTACCTATATCAACTGTGGGAGTATTGAACTAACATTTTTTTTAATTGCTTTTAAATTTTAAGCAAACATTTGCTTACGTTAGAGATAATCAACGTTTATATTATTATTAATATCGTAATTAGATATGTAATATTTTGTATGGTAAATATTTTGTTTATTATTTTAACTAACAAATTGTTATTAATATTTTTATCGAAGAACAGTGGCGTGCGAAGTAAAGGAAAAGTGGGTATGAAGTACTCGCTATAAGCATTTTTCCTGTTTTTTTAGTTGAAACCCAAAATACTGGTATATAAAAATATATTTTTTTGAAAGTTTTGGATATATATTGAAAATTATTAGTAATTAATTGGTATTTATGACTCAAAAATCTTGTGGAGATGTATATTATGGTAATTATGGCGATTTTTTTGTAAATGTCAATATTTCAGTATTATGTGTATTAACTTTCGTATTTTTCAGTATTTCCACTGAGCCATTTCATACGAGCCGGTTACTAAAACATAAACACTATTGCGAACCAGTTGTCAATATCGTGAAAACAGAAAATGATAAGTTCTCCCATTCAACAATCAAAACAGATGTATCGAAAATGAAGCGTGTTATATTGCTAATATGTAAAATATCTGGTGTTGAATAGATCATTGCCCATATTACAGAAACATGTATCTTGCGTTGACCAAATTGTACAGGAAAGACAAAAAACGTTTTTTCTAAGCAAATATAAAACTTAGAAACATGGTTTCTTTGGATGATTTATTTATAAGATATTTTTATACAATTTTTCCTTATTTTAAAACGTAAAGTTAAAACGAATAAAATATTTATAAACAGTATTATGCATCTCAGAAATTTATAAGATAGTAAACTCTTACCTGTTTCAGAGTAATTTACAATTGAAACGTTTTTACGTAATCGCGCGCGGGAAAACGTCGTCACACTGTTCCTGCCATAAAAATGTGTCAACTTGTGTGGTGTTGCAATAAATTAAAAATAACACTAGGTATTGCAGAAATGAATAAATACCTTCCTCGTTGAAAATAAACACATCTGTTAATATAAAAATGTGCCAATGGTACAAGAGATTGCCAATATTAAGAAAAGTCACTTTCACTAAAAAATCGAGACAGAAACACGTCTTCAATATTGGCGACGATATGAAAAACTGCTCTTATCGCAAATGAAATTTCATTGATTTTGAAGTGGAATCTGATTCTTTATATGGTGTATTCAGTATTTAAAGATTTACGTCAAATTGTTAGAAAACAAAAATATTTTACTGTCAGTATTTTTGGCTTTAGGAAGGAATTTACATAAAATTACTCGCGCGTGTTAAAAAAACTGAGTTGAGTTCCCCAGTGAACGATTTTGAACAAGTATTTTTTTCTATAAAAAAACCAATTAGCATGAAAATATCAATGTGGTTATCATATATTTTTTTATATACCATGTTCGCTCCCAACGTGGAGCAAATGGATCTGCACAATGTGAAGATATCAACTTCTAAAGAGAAGTATATGGATCTCCGCAATGTGAAGACGCTTCGACAGATTATTTTTCTCGAGAATCGTTTGTCAGACAATTTCTCAACCCAATGGGCATCCAGTCCTGCATTTTCGGATTATTAAAATCCAACAGATGGGGAATCGAACCCGCATCCCCCGGATTGCTAGGCGCGCACGCTACCAACTATGCTAGCCGGGGAGACAGACAGGGAGGTTATCATATATATGTGGTTATTTTATACAAAAAATATTTGTTCCAAAATGTTCTCTTAAAAATTTTGACACGGAAATAAATTCAATTTGGAAATACCGCCGTCAATTATACGATTTTAATTTTCGTGAGCCGCAAATTATTTTTATCTAGTTTGGTGGCCGTAGTATGAAAAAGTTTGAAAAGCCCTGATTTATGCTTGATAGAGAACCCTTTAACATAAAAACGCTTAATGTGAAAAATCGGTGTATATGAAATAATACTGCAGTCCCGACTTAATCCGTGAAATATCACATATATTTTTTTTGTCAACATGGAAAGACAAATCATTTAACATGAAAAGATATTGCAACTCGAACGTTTCTCAGATGTTTTTAATATTTTACTTACTAGACCTGCAATTTCTTCGAACACGAAACAAAAATCACAGTACAAGTTCTTTCATTCGAAGGAAGAAAATTACATACCCTTTTTCTTACTAGATACAATTTTCAATGATAAATGTATAAGTACTGATCGTCTTTAGTTAAAAATAATGCCGATTTATTAAAGGTAAGCCTGTCTTCGAAATCGATGACGCCTGTATTGAAAGTGTCGAAATTTTGTGCGTGTTTTTAAATGTTTCAATATTGTACCTAATATAATATATTTGACAATTTTTGGACTGTCAATGCACTACAACTATTAATTTCAGTAGAAAATCAAATAATTTCAATTTACGACAAATAAAACATTGGTTAGTTGTTTTTTGCATCTATTTTTTTAAATGAAATTCATTTAACATGATACAATATTCCAGTCCCTCAGGTTTCATGTTAAATGGTTTACACTGTAGTGTAATTTTAACAAATCAATAATTTGTCGATAAAACTTGTTCTGTAAAGGTATGGTAGCAATAACAAATACTAGAATAATATTTTTCAAATTATAATTTTATTTTATGAATTGAAATAAGGCATAAAATTAATTGACGGAATTCTTTTGAGAACGTCCCATGATCAAATCCATCCAAGACTTATATTTGTTGACTTCTGGTATGATACCATCATCTCCCATTCCAAATGGCGGAGAACCAGCTGTTCTCAAGTAATAAATACCACGCACGGTGTGAGGTAAATCATACCCCATATAGATTTTAGGATTGGCTGAACATTGTCCCGCTTCGAATAACTCCCAGTTAGGACAAAGAACAGCTGGGAACCTGGTAGAATTTATCACACTTTCTGCATACGTCTTCCAAGATCTTCTATGACTTTCTGGAACCATTAGAGCATTTGGCTGGTTTTCTCCTTTATTGACATAAATGTCGACATGTCCTGAAAAATAAAAATGATATTTAAAAATTAAAATTAAAATTGAATTTATCTACAGACTCTATAAAAAGAATTTGCTATTTTTTTTTTATACCATGTTCGCTCCCAAAGCTCCCAAAACAATGTGAAAACGTCTTGGCAGATTATTTTTGACGAGAATCGTTTGTCAGACAATTGCTCAACCCGATGGGCATCCAGTCCTGCATTTTCAGATTTTTTAAAATCCGACCAGATGGGGAATCGAACCCGCATTCCCCGGATGCCTAGGCGCGCACGCTACCAACTACGCTAACCGGGAAGACACTTACCTGGCGTAGGGGATACCGTGATCACAATTATTTATAGTTTATCAAATAAAGGTGATGCTACATACTATTTTTTTTAGGATAAGGATGAATATACCTAGTGGCTCAATAATTCCAAGTACTCCAGCATCTGTATGGATAACGTCCACGAAGTCAGCGTCAGTCTTGCACAGTCTGTCGGTTGAATTCGCGGAGAAGAAACAAGGTCCAGCCGGATCAAGGCCGCTGATTCGTGCAATCTTAGAATTCTTTGTGGAGTAAAATATTTTTCCTGCATAACCTGCTATGTGAGCTCCAAGACTGTGTCCAATCAAATGAATTTTTTGGCTCCTTAAAACTACAAATATAATCAAGTCAGCTTGGTCAAAGAAATACGGTAGTTAGAGAAAGGCGGATAGCTATCATTATTTAGTCCTTTAAAATAATATGATAAAGTATTTATTTTAAAGATTACGGCAAGTACAGGTCAATATGATAGCAAATGTTGCCAAGGTTTTGGAAAACTGTATTATTTAAAAGCATCATCAAAGACACATTAATAGACGTCTAGTGAATTGAACAATTGATTGAAAACCAATTTTCAAGTGACATACGAGTATATAACGAAATAATATATATTTACCATTTGAAATGTTTACTAAGGCAAGACCCAAATAATGTCCAATAAAAATAGCGTTATTTGCTGATTTGGGGTAGAATTCTTTAAGAAGAGGTCCTGGGTCCAGCGACAATACATTTGTACCACCTCTTGCAAGTAAAGCAGTAGTCATTTTTTTTACAACATTGCTTTCTTGGGTGCCATAAAAACCATGGATGACAACCGTAATAGGTAGCCTTTTGTCGAATTGTGGAGAATTGATTAATTGCGAAGCCGGATCAGTCAACTTGAAGGACGTCTAAAACATTGAATACATTTTATAAGACTAATTTTATCTGCAGTGTATGTGTCTCACTTTGAGAGGCTGATAAATATAAAAAATCTAAAGAAAGAGAGTATTAAAAAATATTGAATAAAAAAAATTTATGACAAGTAATGTTCGAAATTCCCCGATGAATGATAGTTTAGTATTCGCTTTGGGACTGGAGTTGTGCATCTTGATCCCACAGTTTCAAATATTTTAACAATTTTGGTTGAAAAATTGAAAAAAAAAATGTACTATCAGCTTGATAAGTACTTTTATTCCTAGTTTTTCGGTAACGGCGTTTTGCAAGTTTGAGTCCCCCAGCTGTATAAGCGTTAACATATTTTAAAAACTGTATTTAAAAGCGGGACACGTTTTTCTGATGCGCTTCGTATTTGATTAAAAACCAATATTCATAAAAAATAATGTTTTTAAATAAATAAATACATCTTTATACTATGAAGATCTATGCAGACTTCAAGATATTACATAACAAAAGGCATATACCATTTCAGATCCATTTCCAGTATAGATCACTAAAGATAAATTTGCTGGACCTTGTTCTGTTACATTTTTTTTATAGGTTTGGAGTCCGAAAAAAATTTCAACGGCAGTGCCTATAAAAAAAATATTAAATAATTATTTTTATTTATTTAGTAATTCCATTATTTTTAGACCGCCACTTTTTATGCTCCTTACAGATTTTTAAAATAGCAAGAATTTTAATTCACTAGGCCAGAGATGGCGAACCTATGGCACGCGTGTCACAGGTGGCACGCGAGACAATTTTGCATG